>LYUA01000924.1:653630-665424 GCA_002093875.1 Calopteryx splendens | reverse complement strand
TTGTAATTTGTTATTACTTTTTGGCCAATAAAAATTATTATTATTATTATAACTTAAAGCAAATTGGTTAAATGCCATTTTTAATTTCTACCTCATCTATACTTAACTAGCTTCCTATGAGACATGACTGAATGACGATAGTTTGATAAATATGAACCAATAATCACACCAGTTACAGAGATAATACAAGATTTTACAAAGCCTTCAACAAAAAGTTCATTAATACTCTCCTCATTTTACTGAGGGACACACACAATAAATATAGTAAAAATAATAATAAAATTAACTATGATTAATATCGAGATTATAGATAGATGTGTGGAATATTCAAACAATGGGGCAATCTTTGTTTCTAACCACATAACAATTTAAAGTAATTCCAGGTTACAAATGGAACTGTGAGAGGTAAAACACCCTCCCAATTGTTTATGATGCAGGAATCAAATGGGATTTTAATAGGAACATCAATTAAAGAGACTAAAATGCCAAGTTTAATTCCATTAGAGAAAGAATTAGGTTGGATTAGGGCACCCATGATAAGAAACTGCATTGACCTCTTGGAAGTGGTCAGACAAGAATGAATAGATTTTCAATTTTGGCCTTGGAATTTTTACCATAATATGAATAGATTCTTTGCAAAGCTCTTCTAAACAACACAACTTTCAATATTGTTTTTTTTTAATTCAACATTTTACTTGGGAAATTTGACATTACTTTCCAAAATTCACAATAAGAACATTAGGAGGTATTATGCACTGTAATATCATTTGAAAGCAGCCAATAAAATTCTGTAACACTGCCAGAAATAAAACCTGGACCTCCAGTCTATAGATAGGTGAAGGGTGATCAACTGGTATAATTAATAAATTTAGGGTAGGAAATCCAGTTTCCTGCGATTATCAAGAAAATCGTAAAGCAGAGGTTTCCTTATTCATCCCTAATTCAAGAAAAATGGTACTTTCTGATCCATAACTAAAAGCTTGACATCTATCACATTACAATGGGCAGAACAACACATATATTCCATTGTCAAATCATTAATACATCGGCTATAAACCCAAGTAGACAAACCATTTGCCAAAGGCAACCTCGTTAAGTTTGTAAGGTAAAACCAAAATAACGCGCTTACTGATCCTTAAAAAGGTGTGGGCAGTAGGGTTGGATCCAGATGGGTAAGGTTACCATCAAACACCAAACTCTGCAAAATCAGTAAAAACACTACTAACAAGACTAGAAAGAATACGAGGAAATAATAATGGCAACATCGCTAATTTCTGAAGTTCAACAATGCAAAAGAGAAGATATAATGTCGGAACAATGTATCCAGGCCCCTCCTCCTCTAGCTGAAAATGGGGAAATTCCCTCAAGTAATACAAGAAAAATTAGACCTTTATTATTTATTTTAGCCTACAAGGATTTCAAAGCAATTCTTTACAAACTTACAGAGTGAACAAATTCTAATAGTCCATCTTAATGATGTGAATCCTTTTCCGAATGCTTCCCATACTGCTTTTCCCACCACTGGATGTATTCTTTTTTCCGCTGCTCTCTTCGTGCAAAATAATCGGGATAAGCTGCCTTTTCTTGTGGAGACCAATAATCAAGAACCCAGTCAGGAGGAACAACGTTACGTTCAAAAGCAGATCCCCCGGGAGACTTCGCGACTGCGTGGAAGAGAGGAAGTCCCTTATAAATTATAATACAGTGGACACAACAAATATATTGATGAAAACTGCGGCATAACATACATTTTTTTGGCTGATAATGGCTTTTCTGTAACAACTCTTTCTCCCCTTCAATAAGAAGTTCCTTCGCCACTCTCATATCTTTTTCATTTTTATGTTTGTCAAATCGCTCACGCAATACAACTGCATGATAGCGAAATGCTGGTCTGAGAAATAAAAAACAGGCTAATAATCCTGTAAATCACAAAACTTAACTTGACTCAAATACGGACATAACATACCTTCGATCGTACCATGATTCCAAATTTCTTAAACTTCTTTTGTATAAACTACATACTCTTCTAACATGGCTAACTAATTCAAGCGGTACACTATACATTTTATTTCCGTTTTACCCTTCTAACCAGAGTATTTCGATTACTCGGCTGCTGGTGATTTCCTACCAACCAGCCCTCTGGACGATTTATTTAGGAACTTATGATGAATGACGTTCATTTTTTTGAGGATGAGAATCGACATCCGTTCATTAAACTGTTGTGATGTGTAAACGTAACTAAATTTCGTGTATTTTAAATATTTATGAGGTGAAGTATGACAGTTGGTCTCATAATTTCAATGTAGTGTCTATTTATCATATTGAAACGTTATTAAATTGCGGAAGCAGTAATTTCCTTTGGACCATAATTATCCCGACTGAAATGTTAACTATCAAATTACTATCAGATAGCATACATTGAGTTTCTAACAAGAAAAGTTTCTTAATGTCTACACTCTATCATTTGTGAATTGCACTATATTCTCATTCCTAAAAAAGGTGTGATTAGGAGTAGTTAATGTTAGCGTGTGTGTAGAAGTCTTTGAACTCGGTGGATTGTTTTCTTCACGAGACATTCTCCGAATGGTAATTTCTGAAATAACAGGTATATTAATAAGCTACAATGAAGTAAAACAAGTCATTGAAAAATTGAAGAAAGTTTTTCTTGCGGATATGCAATAAGCTTTTAGATTGTGTCAATGAACTTAAGTATCGGTTTGCATGAAGTTGTTACAGTTGAACGTTGCATTATTTTCATTTCGTAGAGAACTTCTTATTAGCGATTAAAACAAATAAACTTTCATGATTTTATGTCTACCGGTATGTTTCCTGATATATATAAATATTAGGGTTTCTGATACACTCCTCATCTTTCCGTTGTTGTAGTTAATGACGAATGGTTTTGTTAGTGATCAGGTAATAATTGTTACGTTCTGTTTCCGAGCAGAAGTAGAGCATATTACATCATAATTGTGGTTAGACAATTTTAAGTACTACGCTGTATTTTTTTATTGTATGTACCTAAAGAATGAAAACTAGTTGCAGGGACCATACTAATGGAATACCTTCGGAAAATATCCTCCGTATTTCTCGGTTTCTTTGCCAGTCCCAGGAATTTTACATTGTCTTCCCCATCCTCTTTTAATTGTTCAGGAAACACGCATACTCAAGTGCTGAATTTATGTTATCTTTTTCAGGTTACTGAAGTGCAAAAATGAGTGATATAGCCGATTGGTTTAAAAGTTTACCCATTTTCACAAGGTGGTGGCTTGGGTTAACAGTTATATTTTCAATTCTTGGAAGATTTGGTTTGCTTCATCACTATTCATTAATTTTGCTGTATGAACCGTTTGTTCGGAAATTCCAGGTACGTATTCTTCACGAGCATGTAGTTTTGGTGCATTTTGTACTTACCTATAGAGTACATTTTCCATAAATTGCCAACTTTTTCAGATATGGAGGCCAGCAACAGCGTTATTTTACTATCCACTAACTCCAGCAACAGGATTTCATTTTATGATTAATCTTTATTTCTTATACAATTACTCACTGCGATTGGAAACAGGTGAGCTTGGATCAATTTTTCTCTCTTTATTTTATATCCTACTTTCTCCTTTATATGTAAAAGTGGCAATAGGGGGCTGATAAATATAAGTACCACCAAAACTTTAAAAAAATCTTCCTTTTTTATGATGCATTTTTATATTCACTTTCATGATTTTATTCCAATGTCTTCAATTAGTTTATTTTATGTTCTCCACATTTTTCATTAAAGAAAAAATTGATTGATTATTTGCAAATTTCTTTCCCATAGGAAATATCATAGGTTAAAATGCTGACAACTATTTTGCAGTAAAATATATTTAAAGTCAACATGTAATCTATTTTTAAACTTAATTATGACCTACATCACAGAAATGAGAAAAGGCTATATTATGATGTTTTGTTAATAATTTCCAGGCAATAAAAGATTTTTGAATAATTTCAGGTGTTTTTGATGGAAGACCAGCGGACTATCTTTTTATGCTTCTTTTTAATTGGATATGTTGTGTGATCGTGGGGCTTCTTGTAAATATCCCTGTGAGTTAACGTTATTTTCATTATTCCGTTCCAAATTGAAATATTGTAGTTTAACCTATTTAATTTATATATAAAAACTTATAAATTAGCTAAAAGAACTTTCACCATCCATTAACCAAGCATTTCTCAGAGATTATGCTGAAAAAATTTCAGTAGTACCTACCATAGATCCCTTTACCAAACCTACTTTCCTCCATGGCTTCGCAAATTCCATCTTAAAAATCTTGCTAAGTGTAGTGTTAACATGACATGTCAGTATGTGAATGTGTGTTGTAATTTAAAAAAAAATTCTGATCCCGTAAAAATAAAGAAAAATCTATCGTGCCTGCTAGCACAACTAAACATAATTTATTTGCTATGGAAACTGCCAGTTGAGGTATTTGGTTTGTGTACTTGGACAAGTGGTCAATATTTCAACCCTACTATCCTGAGATTGTGCCTGAATGCAGTTTATCTCATAGATTTTGAGGGAGATGTAAAATGAGGAGACCAAAAGGATGAGGTTCAGACAACTTTATTTTGACCAAGAATCCCTCAGAATTATTTTTCAATATCTTTGGTGAATCCATTGTCCCAGTTGTGGATCAAGGCCAATATTATTTTCTCGGGTATACTTCCTCTCAATCTCCTCTTCAGTCCCAGATAAAAAAGTGATCTAGCATAAAACCATGATAATTAATCTCTAGTTTTTTAGTTGTTTTGAGGCAGTAAAACAAACTGATTCAGCTAGAGCTGTTTTATGAGGGAAAATTTACCACTCATCCAACTAATACATTTAAAGTTCTAGTGGAAATGGGTCCTATTTTATCCTGGATAGACTCCTCTCTCATGGCATATCCAATTTCTTAAACACACATACTTAGTCATTCATAGAATTTTAATGCTGAATAGACCTCATTGTATTGGTGATTTACATAGTAGAAAGTTAAATATCAGTGCTTTGCGTGAACTAGCCCTTCCATGGAAATAGCATCATTGGTGTTTTTTCAACACTAATATTGCAATCTTTAGCTTAGCAAAAGAATATCTTGGTTTGAAATTAGTGAAGTACTCGGTCAAAAATAGGTAACACATTTCTGAGAGAAAATCCACATCATCATATCACAGAAATTAAAAAGTTCCCAAGATTTATGGCATTTCATCATACTCATTTAGAAATTGCATCAGTTTTAATAAATCTGTAATATGAAGAATTTTCACATGCATTTGTTTTCCTATACTTATTTATGCTTAACTGTAAAGGAAACAACTATTTATCACATTCACAAAGTCATTGCAGAACAATAAAATACATTATATTTCCAAAATTATTTACAATTAATATTATAGTTACTGCACCATTTTTAACTTTAAATTAGTGCTAGGTAAATATTACAAATTCACACCTTGTGCCCCCTCTCTGTGTATAATTTGCCTGGCAAATGTCTTTTCCTACTGTAATTTTGTTGTTAACCTATTATGTTCTGATGGTTGTGTGGGCATGTCTATCTCCTTATTTCTGTGGAGATAAAATCATTTTTTTTAAGCTTGCAGATATGAAAACCTATAAATCTTGTAATCTGTTGATTCCCAGTTAATTATGAATTTGTTTGTTTTCAGTTATTGATGGACCCAATGGTCCTAAGTGTTTTGTATGTTTGGTGTCAGCTGAATAAAGATGTCATTGTTAACTTCTGGTTTGGATCTCAGTTCAAAGCAATGTATTTGCCATGGGTGTTATTTGCTTTCAAGCTCATCATATCCGGCGGGTATGTACATTACTTGATTTGTTTGATTCTTATATTTCCTTCGTGAGTGATGAAACTAATTTTTATCACTTCATATTTCAGAGGAATTTTGGAATTGGTTGGTATAATGGTAGGCCATCTATATTTCTTTTTGATGTTCACATACCCTCAAGAACTGGGAGGACCAAGTCTACTCGCAACACCCAGTATACTGTAAGTCATTATAATTACAGCCAACACTTCCATGTATTTTAAAGGAAGAAGCAGTGTTATTTATTATGTACATAGTTCATCCCTTCCCAAATTATGGGGAAACAACCCCTCAAAGCTTTTTTTCCCTTCTGGTTTTTGTCTCATGTACTGAGTAAATTGAATGTGTATAGTGTTCCATTAGATGAACGGACTAACTTGTCAGTCTCCTAATGAAAAAAATCCTTAAAAGTTGGTAGTGCCAATAACTTGTTGATCAATGTTAATGTTAATCAATGTTAATATTGGTACATGAGTGAACAACTGTAAATGGGAGATAATTTGGTCCCACATTAAAATTTTTATGGAGTTTTGTCAGTGGTACACAACATCTATATTGCAGTCTCACTTTTTAGCTAATATTTTGCTTAACATTAGGACAATTTTAAGGTTTAGAAACTAAATTTGCATGTGTTAATTAAAGTGTTACTTCTCTGGCCAGTATCTATTGTGAAGGGTTTTAAAAATTATTGTGAATTTCACTAAATTAACAAAATTGTGAACTTATTCTTGAAATTACAGATATGACTGGTTTCCGAATCGACAAGGAGGTATCCATGGCTTTGGCCAAGCTCCTACTTCCAGGCGTGATGATGTTCAAGGTGGTGGATTTGGTAGAAACCAGCACAACTGGGGGAGAGGAAATATTTTAGGAGGGAACTGAAAGAACACTTTTCATCTAACCAAAAAGCCCAATAATTGTTATTACAATTTATTATAATGTTTTATACCTCAGAAATATTGTATCTATTTTGTAAATGGATTCCTGTTTTTATTTATGGAATTATTGAAGTATAAAAGTAATTGATGTGACAGGAAGCATCTGAATGTGAAGGGCGCTCCGAAAAATTCCTTGCGAATTAAAATCTTGTATGAAAATTGGTGTTGTTATAAGCATTCAAGCTAGATGTTACTTGATTCAACGAAAATTGAGAATTTAAGGAGAGGTTGCTGCAATTGTAACTCTCGAAGGATGTTACATGAAAGAAATCCCCCATAGTTTGTGGCATCAGCCCACAATGTACTAACTATCTAAATTCTTCTGATTGGATTTACATATCCCACAGGATTAACTACTGCACACTGCTAGTTATTGAGTTTGGGTTACGTAACATTTACCACAGGATAGCATGTATTTATCTTTATACCTCCCAACTCGTGAGATATTGCATTGATTCGGTTATGGTTTATCTAAATGCCTCCTCAATGGTGATGCTCTTCTATAAAGACTACCAATTGGTAACTGTTTTTAAATTTACTGGATAGATCATATTGATTACATCCAGGACAATGTTTTATTACTGGGTGCTAATAACCTTTTTTTGTTGACTCGAAGAAAATGATAATACATGAGCATCTTCGTATATACCAATATCAACTCTTAACCCATTGAGTGCCATGCAGAGTTGCCTAAGTATATGCTAAAAAATTGCCTGGCTCTTTTAAAGAGAAATGCAACCTTATAAAGAATACATAATTAATACAATATATTATTAAGCTCAAAAATTTGAAAATAAATTAAATACGCAAAAAAGTTAATAGAATGTAAACTGAGGTTTGTAAAAATAGAGTAAAGCGTAAAATTGAATCATTTAATTTTTATTTACATCAATAACTTTCGGAAAATGAGTCTCTCAGAGCGACGCCGGCATTTTAATGAAAATTTTCAAACGTCGCTGTGGGCGAAGTTTGCACTTAAAGGGTTAAAGGTATTACCTATGCTATGTGATTAAGGGATGCCACACTAACTACCAACTAAAATATTGCCTTTCTGATAGTTTACACTTAAAAATTACAAGCAGCTTGATGCTCTGACTTAAAGGTAAGGCAATATAATGAATGATCCATAGTAATGCATATAAGAATATTATGATATTGGTATAACCTTTCTATAACTGTATTTTAACATTTATACCATAAAATAGCATACCATTTGTTACTTTCACCTGCTACCTTATTGCTTTCCCTGTTTAAAACAATACTCTCTGTGAGGATTAATGAGCTGCACTGGATCAAAGTCAAGGCACATTATGAAAACATCTCTGAAGAGGGGAGAAAACAAAACTTTCTAATTCATTAAACAAGGTATCACCTGTTGCATTTATTTTCCGTTTTAGAAAAATCTAATGGGTGGGTTGAAGGTCGACCCTTTTAAGGTTTACCAAAAATCATTACAACTAATGAAAAATCACGTCAGTTCCTTAGTCATGGAATAAAATGCTGATTCAAGCATCAGTAAAATCATAATGAAAAGCTTTGCCAATACACTAGATTTACATATTCTATTTATCTAAGCTGGTGTGAAGATATTTTAAGGTCTTTCATTCTTACTGTGAAAATGGACATTTGACCATTATGGGCAACTTGGTGTCTTCTGATTTAATCTTACTTGCATTTCCTTGATGTGAATTTCAACAGAAAAGGACTATTTAAATGTTTTTTCTCAACTTAAGATAATTGTACAAGAAGGAAATACTGAATGCCATGGCAAGTGATATCTGTATGTCAAAGTTTGACATGTTATGTGAAATATATGTCTGTCATAACAATGCAAACTGTAAGAGTTCATTTTTTTAACTATGACAAATCTTACCAGTAAAAACTAACCCATAAAACATGGGCCAACATAGTACATATGTATGTATATCTACCCAAAGTCACTCAAGATCGTGGAAGAATGGGTGGTGGGTATTTTGAAGCAATTGTGAAAAGGGAGAGGAAGAAATCTAAGGGCGATGCAAATTTGTTGAGAATTTGAATATTCCACCTAAACCAGTGGCAGTATGAACTTCTGCTGTTAGAAGTCACTTTGTGTGTATTTCAGCTGTTGAGCAGCATTCATGAGACCACATGTTTCTTAATTTGTTTTTTGTTACACCATGTCCTTCTCTATCTGCAGACTTTGAAATGGCTGATGTGAAAGAGTTACATTAAGCTTTGTTTCAATCTCAAGGAGGCTTGGTGAGCAAGCTCTAAACCAAGCAGAAGCATTTGAGTGACTTACGCATTTCAATAATGGCCAGGAGGATGACAGCATTTGGGTCAACCATCATCAAGCTAAACTCCTGAAACAATCATGAAAGCAGGCTGTTGAAAGTGGTATAGGACCGCTATGCCAATTTTTGGTGGCGCATGGTCGCCAGTAGAAAACTAGTGCCACTTAGTTGGGAAAAAAGCTCACTATTCATTGACTCCACCTTCTGACCGTTCAAAGCCTCCTAAAGAGAGGATTTATCATGGCAGAAAAACTGGACTGGAAGGTGCACTGGAGATGATATTAGTCTCATCATACTTAATTAATAAAATCATCATTTAACATGAAATCATATCCATTCCAAATAACATCTCCATGGGAAAAATACAAAGCTTAACAGAAAAGGACCAGATTTGTAAAATGCATAAAGAGGATACCAATGAAGTTTCATTTAATCAATGTGGCAGATATTTAAGGCAAGAGTATAACACACAAGAAATCATATTTACTCCAAACATTCATCCTATTGAGCACATCTGCAGTCCATTCTAAAATAAAAAGCCAGAGAGAATGGGATCTTCATCAATTTGATGGGATCCTATAATTTTTAGAATGTTAAGAAATTTCCTCTTTTCAACAAATTAATTTCTCTATAAAAATATCCCAAATTCACACTTTTTTTATATCAACAACAATAAATAATTAATACAAGATGACCAGTGATCAGTTTCCAAATTCACGCTTTTAAAAAAAACTTTTAAAATAATTTCTGTGCAGATGTTTCATCACTAAGTTGACTCATTTATAGTGATAAAATGTGCTACAAATAATGATAAATAATATCCTTTTCAAATTAGCCAGAAAAGGATATACTTAATTACTTTAGGGTTCCCATTAAAAAAAGAAGCGAAAAAATAAAAAAGGTAGTTTAATTTAAACCTGCTGAGAAGTGATATTTTCTCGAGGATTGACAGTTAAAAAAATATTCAACAGTATTAAATAAAAAATTCAAACTTTTTAATACATGAGAATATCAGTAAGTACCTAAAGTTAAAAAAAATAATTATGATCTAAGAGTATTGTATACCAAGGTGTTTTTTCCCATATACCTAAGTAGATAAAAGAACTACTCAGAGGTACTGTCACAAGATCAAAGATAAATTTCAAAAGTGACAGATTTTATAGGTCATTATGACATAAAAAAATACATTCCGGGAAAAATTATATGACAAAATCTTCAATTTCAGATATGCCTATACAGTAACTGCCATACTGAATATAATTGTGACTATTTACATAATTTTATAGAAAGTAAAGTTTGTAAGAACAATTCCCATACTCAATCGTGGAGGAGAAAGTACCTTCCTAATGACTCAGTATCAGGTTTCTATGTCTAAATTGAAAATTATATTAACCAATGCATGCCACAAATAATCTTGATAATGATTTAAGTTGCAGATGTGCCAGTCTTAAATTCCTTCAAAATAATACCAACAGTGAATAAAACAAAAATTCCAAGGTGAAATAGTTCATCACTTGACCCTGAAAAGAACTCAATTGGCATTGAAAAGTTTTAATAAATGCAATTAACTACATCATAATTAATTTAACATAAAAATACATCCAATTTCTTCACAAGAGATTCAAGTATATGGACCACCTTACCAGATTTTAAATGTAAGAGTCCAGTCATTTCCAACCTGTCTACATTTTTGGTGATATATGGCAATATTTCACTACTTCAGTGTAATCTTTTGGGGACTTATCCAGAAAAAAATTTTGCAACCTTGCTTCAAGGGTCACTTGAAAAGCAGAATATAAAACCCAATTATGAAAATAATGAACAGGCAAAATGCTTCCCTCCTCCCACAACTATTTTCATACTTATGTTCCTATAACTTAGCAAATTTCTCCTTCTACCACAAAAATCACCTAGTGAAGATGTGAATTTTCCAGGGTTTCTACGGAATTTTACCAAGTTGTGGACAACTGTTTTACAGTCTAACCTGCAAACTAGTTGAGGTCTAAAGAAGCTTGTAGGTTAAGCTAGCCAAAACTGCTCTCCATAACATGGAATGGAACCACCACAGTGACAGAATGGAAGAGTACAGGGGCTTTAGAATAATGAAAAGATTTGGAAAAAATTAACATGAACAATAAGCCCACTTAACCTGGGGAAAAATTTTTGAGCTAGACTTTACTGGATACCTCTCCAAAGATCTCATGGATGTAATGATGCTCATGTAAATTAATCAAAATATTTATTAAGTCAGTCTAAATTGATTTTTTTCAGTAAGAATTGAGAATCTATCGAAATCACCACCAAGTCTGTTAACCCTTTCTTGCCGAAGTCTCATAAAGGGAATGCTTCCCCTGTTACAAGTAGCATGAGAATTTCCTGTACTCCTCTGCACGGAGCTCTCACGTGGAGATGAATCACACAGGCATGCTTTTTGCCTGTTTTCGAACCAAACTCAGCAGAATACCGTACCCTTCCACGGGCCACTCGGCTCGACACCCCAACCCTTAGGAGCCCCTCTCTCAGCAAGGGGCCCCTGTAAATTTATTGCATGAACGATGTTTTTTTTTAAATAATACTTTGTTGTATACTCCAATGATTTAAACCATAAAATGAATTTCTAGTGTTTTTCTGAGCTTTTCACATTTTTATACGAATTTCTAGCATCAATACTAACAAATTTAATGCTTACCTAATATTTCGGCCATATTGACTTTTCAAAAATTTCTCCGATTATAACTGTTA
>LYUA01000924.1:618314-639619 GCA_002093875.1 Calopteryx splendens | reverse complement strand
TACAAGAATTACACAATATATACCATCAAATCCAGCCAAATACGGTATAAAAATTTGGTGGATTTGCGATGCCGGAATGCATATCCTTTGCATGGCATTATTTACACCGGCAAAATAAGTAACTCGAGGAAAAATCAAGGAGAAAGATTAGTCAAAGAACTTGCAGTTCCATTCCCGGTAAGTGGATTGAATTACCTCTTTCCAAATTCTTGCTTTCATGAAAGCTAACGGTTATTGGTACTTTGCGATAAATAAGCCATATATTGCAAAAGAAATGACACCAGAAATATCAAGAGAGCTGTATTTGGATTTCATGAGAAAGTAACACTCAGCTCATATGCTCACACAAGGGTTAAATAGTCAAATATATATAATTTTATTTTTTTTTAATTTTCAAAATTTAAATTTTTTTCACCAGAAGTGGAATTATTACTAGAGCTTTTAAAATCCAATATAAAAAATGGTATCATTCAATATTAAGGATGCCCTCTTGCAACACCATCTTAACAAAATATGAACGCATTTTTAAATACAAAAAGAAGCATGAGATACTTGTAGAACATTAATTTTTACAATTTATATACACAATACTTTTATCCTTATATTAAAAACTTTTTATGATAAATTAATTTCATAATCTTACCGAAACTTTTCCTTCTTTCGTTTTGATAACTGCTCAATATGTTGATTGAAAAGCTTTTCCTTCTCTTCTCTTTCAAGCAATTCAGCTAATTCCCACCTATGATCCTTACGCAACTGCCGTTTAGCTTCCCTCCAAGCTAGATCAGCATTGCGGACCTAAAAGTCGGAATGAGATTGGAAATCAATAACTTCACAAATATAACGGTACAATATGGGTGATAGGGATTTGCTACATCTTGGTTTTGCTCCTAATGCATTCCATACTATTCATTTAGAATCAAAAATTATCACAGTAATCAACCCAAAGGTCGGTTTGGTAGGTGAGGGTAGAGCCTACACAGTACTAAGCTCCACAGGAAGACTATAAGTGTGTATTCCCATACCACCGGTCAAGGAAAGGGACATGGCGCTGTGATTGCCAGGATGAACTGGTACCCGAAAAATGGTATAGAATATAGAATAATATTCTAATTTAAACTATTAAATACATATTAGGAACTTTAATTTTTATAACTCATAGTAACACAATTATACTTATTTGGGATGAACAACAAAGTAGGACCATATAATAAAATTAATAGGGACTTCTTTTAATCACATTGAAATATAATACACATTTTTATTCATTATAAAGCAAATGAAATAAATTTATCTGAGTTTTGAATTTAAGCTGATGAGTAATTTTTCCATAAGAAATTAGGTTCAACAAAAACATTAACTTAAATTCAGTCATATACTGAGTGCCAGTAATTATGAGTATAAATACTGTCTCTCATTAACTCTTGATAAAAACTGGTACAAAAAGGAATTCAAACACATGAAAAATGATGCAAAATTTGTAAGTATTAGTTTATAACAGGTATTTATGAAGTAACATTCCATTATATTGATAACCTTATTCCGCCATAGAGTCATAAAAAAGCCATAAAGTCATAAAATGCCTACCCTAAAGTCATGCTACCCACATTATGATTGCTTGCTTGGCAAAGAAGGTCAACCCTTGTTAGTATATTCAGAATTCAAAGTGCCTTCAAAAAATTCTTTGGAGGTTCATAGTAAATCATAGTAGTCACAAATTAAAATACATATATTACATACTCCTTGATTCATGGTTACATGTGGGATACTAAGAAATGAAATTGACATTTAGCTTTTTGGGTTAATACCTACACTACACGACCCAGAATTCATTATGTTCAAGTTCATATGAAGGAGAATTAAAAGAACTAATTATTACACAGAATCATTCCTTCTTGCATCAATGTTTAAATTTCATGAGCCGGAAGGGCTTAGTACCAGGTGAGCATTTCTGAATTGCCTGATTACCATTAGAAAACATTCACCAACAGGAATTATTATGGGAGGTAAGGTAGGTAAATACTGGGATTGCATTGCTACATTTTGATTCCTGGTTCAGTTGATTTCACAAAAAGATATACTTACTAGATCAGCAAGAAGAGCATTAAAATGCTGAACAGCTTCATCATGTTTGTGCTGCTCCCTCTCTTTGTCACGGTCTCTCAAATGAGTGGCCAAAGTTCTCTGCACTTCCTTCTCTCTTTCACGTAAACTTGCCTCCATTCTTGCTTGTCTCTCACGTTCTCTGGCCTCTTTTTCTCTCTCCTCCTCAGAATTATCCTCCTATTGGCACAACGAGAATATTTACACACAGATTTTATATTGCTATAAAACAAGGAAATATGGCCAAAATGAAAAAATATTGCCTCAAGATAACAAAAATTCCAATACACTTCTATGAATACCCGTACATAGTAAGAGGTTTGAAATGTTTCAGGGGTAAATGGAACCTGTATTAATAATAGTAAATAAAAATCCAATAGTATTGTGTTGATCACTGAAATAGATGTAACAGAGGGTCAAGCAAATTACCACAAAAATTCATTTGTAACTATTGCATAACATGTAGAAATTCCTTTTTCTCACACCTTCCTATTTCAAGAGTGGCAGTTTTCCACTCGACTCAGAGTACACAGGCCTTCACGGAACCTAATTCAAGAGTGCCTATGAAAATATGCACTAATGAACTAGTCACATTGAGGTAAAAAAAATGTCATTAATGCTTGAGTGGGTTCTCCCTAGGTTTGGGCATCCTACTTAAGTAATAATGTTTGGTCACTTTTTACATAAACTTAATTCCATTTCAGTAAAAAAAATGAGGTGACCAAACTAGACATTTAAAATATTGATCCCTCTGTATCTTTTTCCAACTTTTGCCTTTCATTCAATACTTGAAATTTTCATTTTTCTGAGTAGGTTAATATAATATTTTAATCTGAACCAACGACAGAGGTTAGCAATAGAAAATCAACTACCTATGTACGTGACAACACAAGACCCATTACATCATTTTGCATCTGAGCTGCTACAATGAGATTGTACAAGTATGAGGTAAATTAGTTCAAATATATTTATCATAAAACATCAGGAGACAACTTCCATTAATATATATTAAGTAATTGAAATGATTTATGAAACAAGGCACACCATTTTGCCATCAGTTGGCACTCTATTTAAACGTCACTGAACACCACATAATTGATCATTTTAGTAGGTCCCTGCAACTGAAAAGCACATTTTAATTCCAACATTTGGATTCATGAAAGACTGACTGGCCATGGAAAGGGAAAGATTACTGATACAGGGTGCAACCTCACCTCAGAGCCCTCCCTGTCCCGAGATTCTTCCATTGGTACTGGCTCCTTTTCTTTCGTGTCTTTCTCCCTCTCCTTTTCACGTTCCTTCTCCCTTTGCTCTCGCTGTTCCCTCTCTCTTTCTCGACGTTCCTTCTCTTTCTCTCGTTCCCTCTCTCTCTCACGCTTTCTCTCCTCCTTCAGAGTCTTCTGAAAATCCCTGAACCAATCTTCGCGTGCTGAGCTTGATTCCACGGCCTTATAGCGAGGATCTGAGTCGATACGCTTCTTCACCTCACCCCATCGGGTGTGACGGTCCACTTCGCCACGCTCCCTAAGCAGTGCCATGAATTCCCGTTTCACCTGAGATGTGAAGGGAAGAGTGGTGCGGAAGGTTGGGAAATGGAGTGGGGCCACATTTTGTGATGGGGTAATAGCACGGAGGGAGGGAGGGGAGGGTGAGAGTTGCAAAGGAGGGGAAGGAGTGATGGGAAGTTCACAGGAAGAGGGAAAATTGCAGAGGAGATGGAGTTGAGGATGAAGGGTCAGAGTGGGTGGAGAGAGGATTGATGGCCAAACACGGGAGAGGTGGAGGGAAGGGAGAAACAAAAGAGTTAGTCACGTTCATTGAGATAGCCAACCCCAAGCTCATCGGTTGAGAGATTCCTACCTTCCTCTCCCACTCATAGGGTATCAACATAGCATGAGCAAGTATGTGTGTGTGCAAGCACATGTACCAGAGTGACAAGTTTATCAAGGGAGGGGAGAGAAAGATACTTTGCTCCCACCGAGCGTTGTTATTCCTTAATCAGCACCCAACATCTCCAAATCAAAGATGGAAATATAAAACAAACATGTAAGATATAATTGACATTTCAGATAGCAAAAGAGACTGAAAAGGAGATTTTTTCAATTATACAACATCAATTAATTAAATACTGTTATTCAGTTACAATCCCTGCTTTCACTCCATAAACATAAGTTTGTGCAAGTGATTTGGAAGCAAACATTTTGCATTTTTAATGTTTAACAATGGTAACATTTACTGAGAAGTGATTTAATTTTACACGAACATTTTACTTTACATAAAAGTGTTTACAGTTGTAAACAAATCAAAGCAACCAACAGGCAAGAAGTATATCTTAGGTTTTGTTTTACTGAAAACAAATTTGAATGTACTGATTAATGTGCTTTTAAAATTTGAAAGCATTTATTTTTATCTTCCAATGGCACCATTCAGCAGCAAAGCTATTTTTCAGATAAAACTGAAGTTACCCCATGGTTCATGCAGTAGTACTTCAAAATCTCACACATCAAATATAAACGCTTTGATTACAAAGGCTACCACTCCTGAATGTGGCAAGATCCTCTAAATCATGTCAATGTAAAGCCTTTGTACAAGCATGATGTAATTGACGGGCAAGCATGACATAGTGAATTCTTCATCATATATCAATTAAACATTTCAGGCGTCTGAAAAACAGTACTCAAGTAAGTCTACATATTAATCTCCACCATATTCAGCAGTGCTAACCTTAAAAAAAAATTAAAGAGCTTATAGATTCACCCAAGACAAAATTTTAGAATTCAAGCTACCACATTAACTGAAACCTTGGCTCTATTCCACAATGGAGCTGTGAATAGTTACTATTATAAACAAGTATTGATAAACACTAGCTACCAAGCTTAATGTACCAATAAAAATCCGCAGAAATTCTAATTATGTGGCAAAAGTAGGTAGCAAGGAAAGATTAATTCATGAAATCAGGGATGAGCCATAGCACATGAAGGGGATGAATGAAAAAATGCTGGTGAGGTCTGCTTTTCGCACCAGCTAGACTTCTAACCACAGTATGATCCTCTCACCAAAATGCCCATTCCTTTTCAAGTGATGAGATTAAGGGCTGCTGCATCACAACACTAGGGGCCCACTCCTCAAATTCAGTGCTGGTGTCAAAACAGGCTCACCTCATGAATAAACA
This sequence comes from Calopteryx splendens, assembly GCA_002093875.1. Classification (NCBI taxonomy): domain Eukaryota; kingdom Metazoa; phylum Arthropoda; class Insecta; order Odonata; family Calopterygidae; genus Calopteryx; species Calopteryx splendens. The sequence goes on along the minus strand of LYUA01000924.1, from coordinate 634,344 downwards.
AAAAACCAAAAGACTTCTATTGGGTGACCTCTCCAATACACTTCCTCAACATAAAATCTAAATCTTTTGGCTAAAACTCACTTGAAATGGTTTGGCTGCACAAAATAGGAAATATTAGACCAAATCATAAACTCAATTTGAGGAAAAATTTTCATCAGAGCAATTAGAATGCCATCCTTTCATTTCTTTCCTTAATGATTATCTAAGAAACAATACGGAAGTGTAGACTAATACCAGTCACATCATCACCCATAAGGCATTGCTCTGCCCCAAGACCCGAGAGCTATTCCATTATACGTGGCAATGTTTAGATTGGATGCAAGGCTACGGCGGCCATCCTGACGGAAGCAAGGCGGGGTCTCAGTGTCTGACAACAGGAAAGTTGGTGGTGACTTGAAAGTGAATAAAGTTTAGTGGTGCGTTAGCGACTGTGGAACTCCACACCATGTGACAATCAAAAAGATTTACAGTCTACAAACCAAAATGGACATTTAAGAGTTGGAAATGCCAAATTAAGTAACTCAGTGAAAGTACGCATTTTATAGATCTACTAAAATTAAAAAATGACTGTCTCAAAAGATTTATCTCAATATCTTTACATAATTGAATATAGCACAAACTTTAGTGGTGATCATATTACATGGCATTGGAGAGCTAATATAATGCCATGGTATCCACCAATCGGTGAGTCTTTCATTTCCCAAATAATTAAAATTACACTTTTAAAGAAATCCATCTGATAAAAACAGCAGAATATTTTCAAAACTTCTTTTGGTAATTTCAATTTGTAGCAATGCTTAGTGCATCATAAAACATTGCAAAGATGTTAGTTGAAGAATACAGCATTCTGGAATTACATTATTGAAATACCTGAAACACAACAACATTCAATTCTGCAAAATAATGCACTTTTCCAATTTACAGCAATGATCCAATAAAATAATTAATGACCAATTTCTCAAGGTACTAATATAAAATTGTTAGTGACAGTGTACCAGTTCCAGCTGATCAGTTACTTCAGATGCTTTATTTTTCAATCAGAAATTTGTATGTAGAAAGGCACATTCAAGTATCCTTATTTATTTTTAAAAATCCAGCAATAATTGATTTCTTTAATCCTTCTCATTGTATTATGTTATTAATAGTTGTTTAGACCCTGTAATGCAATATGATAGTAAAACATGCAAAAGTTTTAAATATATTCATAACATTGGTATTACATTATTAACTTAAAAATTGTCTGCAGTATCTGGAAATATTGAAACAGCTGAACCTCATTATTACTTTTAAATGCATTTCATAATGTGAGGAGTCCAGTTCTCATCATAAAACTTCAGTAGTGAAAACACATAAATAACTGACAAAGTACACATGTCATTCAGGTATAGACATCAATATGGAGGAAATATCACTTGGCAAATGAGAGGCATAACTCTCTGCTCATTAGTAAATTAGACATCACAATTACTTATTTAAATCATCTTCCTGTTACTATCAAACTAAATTCCCTCATGGATTATAACATTATTTTGAAATTTTCTCATTTTTTTATCCAACTACACTACTAAATAATTTTCCTTTCCAGCCATAAAAGTTACCTATGCCCAATAATGTCTTTTATTTCTACTATGCGACTGTAGACAGTATAAAAACATATGACTTGCATTCCTCCAATACATAATTATAAATTCCATGCTGAAATTTCCTCATTTCTTCACATAAAAAGTCCTGAAAAACAGGTGGTGGTTCAAACCATACTAGGATTTGATAATTTCCCTATTTGGATTAAATTCAATTAATTTTAGTGTTCTGTGAAGCATTTAAATCAAACCTTGGATTTAAGCTTTAAAAATAAGCAACAAGGCCCCTCCGAAATAAGAGGAACATTTACCCACTCAATTAATAATGGTATACTGATTCTGCTCTGAGTTGCAGTGATGCATGCTCTTACACTCGAACATTTTGTTCATATAATTACTATATTTTTTTAAATGATTCATTCCTTCAACTATTCAACAGTTATAAGGATCATAATAATGCAGAATACACTGATGAGAAAAATAAAAAAATTTACTATCCATTAAAAAACATCAATATACACATCCTTGAAAACAGGGATATTCACAATTGAGTTTGTATATGTAATCTTCTTTATGCCCTGCAAGGAATATTATAGGATATTCAAGTTTACCGCAAATGCTGAGAATAAAATTGCATGCTACTATCCAGCACTAGGCAATTTTCTATTCAAATCCCACATTTAATTTTCTCAAGTTTTTATAAAGTAAACAATTTCATCAAATAAATGTGCTTGTCATATTCCAATCTACATCAGCTATGAGAACTAAAATATTTTTTAGTTCTCACTCACTAAAAAACATCAAAGTAGTGCATATACAGTTAGTTGTTCCTATTCCTAAACCCTCATTCTCCTCTCCCCTATGCTTTTTTCAACATATCTATAAGACTAACTCATTTCAATTTACATTTAAATCAATAATTTTTAATAAATTTAGCCTTACGAACTTTTAATGAACATTGAATGTGTAATTTCATCATACAAGTTTTGATAACAGGCAGTGAACCAACATCATTATTCATAAAATGGCACTGCTTCATTAATGAAATATGCAGCTCTAAATGGGAAAAAAATAATATCAGAGGATGGTTGGGAAAATTGATGAATGTGAATTGTTATCATCACTTTATAAAAATGAAGGAACGAAATTATGAAGAATAATTTCAATTTTATGGTTACTGTACTTGTTAGTCATTGTACATAGCTTTGAACCAAATTATCAAGTTTTGATCCAAGTGATATTTAAAATGATTACTTCATGAACTCTCTTGAAAGCACAGTGTGCTACCTAATTACTATAACTTAAAAGAAATAAAAAATTTTGAAAAATTTTAAATAAAACTGCAAGACATGTATAATTGTGACATTTTTCAATGAGTTTGCACACCAATCTGTCTGTATACAACTTACAAAGTATACAGTTCAACGAAAATATTTACTTTACAGACGTTGGTAACAATCTTTTTCCATTAACTTACAGTAAGACCTCAATTAACCAAATCATTGAGGGCGGCTTAATATATTTTTAATGTGATTATGGGGAAATAATGATAACATATGATCAAACGGATAATCATAAAATTTGCATATAATTAAGTGAATCTAGACCTATGCATCTTTTATAAACTTGCCACTTCACACTTTTCCTTCCTATTACTTTTGCACCCAATGAAAATACATATTTTGATTCTTAAAAATCCTTATCTATTTCCTTCCTTTCCAGTTAAAATATATTGGTATTAAAATTGATTTACAATTACACTCATTTATAATTGCATCACTTAGCTGTAGTTTCATATCTATCAATAAATTGATGTTTCACAGATGAATTATTACAGTAATTACTTCTTCTCCAATAGAGTGATGTCACCCTTAAAAATAACTGGTTCATGCACACTATCATAGTGTGTATAAAAGAATAGAATATAATTGATTGATTAAACCACCATTAAAAAAATCTCCTCTCATGTACTGAAAGAACGTACAAGAGTTAACACTGAGAAAAATAAATAATAATAAAAGTTGTTTCAGAAATTGGAGTTGTTTGCTAACAGTTAATGTTTAATCATCTTCTGTAGCTGTGTGATCTATATTGTACCGCAAGAGGCTAGTGGAATTTTCAAAAGACTGTATGTTTGTGTGGTGCAGAAGATATTTGATGATAGGGGGACACAACTGTAGCATCTGTACAACAGATATAGTAAAGGAAGAGAGATTATGAATTTCCTAACATTCATGAGAACTTCTCACCACAATGGCCATGTTTACTGAATGGGACTTCCTTAAATATTACATATTGCTTTGTAATTATAGTATGCCAGTATTTTGAAGTGAGAGCTTTAAATGAAAGCTTATGTAATAAAGCATGTGCACCTATCAAATTCAATTAATGAGAAAATTCCATATAAATAAAAGTTTAACAAGAAATTGGCAAAAAGAAGCTGTTGTAAGTTAGGGATTGGTTAATTGAGGCATTACCAGAATATTTGTTCATAGAACGAATAATAATTGCAGTATGTTGAAAAGATTCTTAATTGAAAAAATACAAGGTTTCTGTAATAAATCAATTTCGCCACCAATGAGTTATTCTTTATGCTAAAAATTGGTGTATAAAAGAATGTGTACTGCATATCCTGACTTAAAGCAAAAAAAGACTGTAAATTTCACTTGAATCAACTTTATACTCTTCAAATAATTATCAACAAAATTTTCATATTTCTCCCAAATTGTAAAAGGAATAATTGACCTGCTTCAAGACAGATTTTCAAACCCACTGAACTTTCTCCTACATGATTTGTAAATAACAGCAATATTTATGAAGGAAGAAACTACAATGGCATGAGCTACTATTAAATTGAAATGTCTCACACTGTGTGCCATTATAAATACAGCATATACATAAACTATCATTCCAGTATTCTAAAAATCATTTGTGATATCTAATTTACTTAATAACCCTAAATAAAAATACCTCTAATATCATGTTTATTTCCCATTCGATGCTATTAAATTTTAATATCAATGTCCATTCCTAATGACATTCATATATGTGCACAAGATGCAAATATTAATGATTGCAAAAATACAGGTAAGTAACATTAAAACATGGCTTAAGTTGAAAAATATGATAAACTACCTTTTCTAAATTGTCTTGATTCTTCAGAAATGAGAGCTGTGAAATGTGATTTGACATTTGAAGTATTAGCACATTCAATTACAAGGCTAACTCTAGACACAAGTGCCAAGAGGGATGTTGCACAGCACTTTGTTTTTTTTATTATTTGCTGAGATAAGCCTAACAACAACTCCAAAAACTGTTTTTATAATTCAAAGGAGGAAAATTAATTAATTTACAGAATTACTTAATTTACTAAATGAAAAAATTTTAAAATGCATTTCAAGAAAATTAATATTTCAAAGAAAAATAAGAACAAAATATGTATACATATATTATCCACCAGAATTATGATTAAGCCATGAATTTGAAATTTATTGTCAATAAACAGCAAATGTAAAATATGAATAGTAAATTTTGAAAATTTCATTGGAATCAAAGTACTCCTCTTACAGTTAATTGCTGCTTGAGATGAGAAAAAATGTAAAAAATATATAATAAACAACAGATGGCAACAAGGAACAGAATGCAAAAGTACTCCTTTAGATATTTCCCGAGAACAATTAATAAATCATAGCACCAAAGATTAGCAATGGTCTTAATTAATCATTAGTCACAAGGTATAACTTTTCATAAGTACTCAAATACTGTTACTTAATTAAAACATAATACTAAGTGGTGCAATTTATAGAAGATTTAAAAGATGGCACCCTTCACTAAACATTTTGTTGGCTTTTTGTTGATATTTTTTCAGGGTTTTATGTACTTATTTTATGGTTTATTTTTAACCAATACAAAAAGGAAGATATTAAAAATTGTTCACTGAAATTTGGAAAATGTACTACAGCTTACAAACAGATTGCATAATATTTTTGAACTCAGGTGGAACTAGTGAAAGAATGATGCCAAAAAATGCTTACTCTTCTTTACCACCTATACATTATAGCCCAAGACAACTTAAATTAATTATAATCCGAGTATTATAACTACAGAATGTTTGAATTCATACAATTGATTCATAAATTGGAGGAATACAACCAACATACGATCTATCATGGGGGCCCAAGATGATGTTAAATGATATAAAGTGGCAAAGTACTCAGTATAATATCTTGCCTCTAAAGCATATTACAGTTTTTGCAAGAGGTTTTCCAAGCATTTTTTGGAACTAATTGCCTATAAAAATTTTAATCTCCCATTGAAACTTCTTGTGTTCTTTGACTGTTTAGTTCAGATAATATTTCTGCTCCCAGAACAATTTTACTCTAAACACTGTAATGGGTTCATGAGGAGGATATAAAATCTTTCTGATTAACATTTATTTTGCAGAAAAAAGCTGCAAAGCACATCCCCCATGCCAATATAAGTTGCATTCCTAATTCGGTTGCCATTTGTGGAACACTTAGGAGACTAATGGAAAAATGAATATATATTAGTATAGGGACATTCATTTCCTCAATGGCTAAACATGATAATCTGATTGGGTGCTCTTAAAGCATATTTGGGGTGCATACCATGCATGTTCAGTAATCTGCCCCTTTCTTCATTCAATTCCTCAAATGAGTTAGGGCTATGCGTGACACAGCATTTATTTTACTTTTTTTAAAGAACTGCCTGTCAAGTTTTATGCTGTAGTGTTTCGTGTCCTGTGTTTCCATCTTTGTTTTCCCTTGTGTGTATTTTTTTGCCCCTGAATATAAGGCAATTAAAAGCACTGAAAAACAACAAATACAATTTATATGTAGCCTACATTGTCAAAAATTAATATTTTACATTAATTTAATAGTATTTATATGTATTACAAGTTCGAAGATAAAAAGAGCAATTTATAACATTCCTAGAACAAACAATAGAGATATTTTGTCATCTCTACCTGAGCGCACACAAAAACCAAGTAATGTAACTTAAAATGGTGGTGACAGTGGTTTTTCTTGTTATTCTTCTATCCATTACAGATGGTATTGGAAGCCACTTATGCAAAGACTTAATAGTAAGATCGAATGAATTTACTTATGCTTATTCAAAAAAGATACTGTATTTCAATGAATCCAAAATACTGATAAGGTGATAATTGTAATCTCTTTCTCCATAAAAGTAGTGTCTAAATACTTAATCTTAAGATTCAAGTGAATTAATACATTCCTATTATCCTTTTCAAATATCGAAATTTCCAGGGACCAGTTAGGGTGAAGCAGGAGGGTTCTACCCTCAAGAAAATTCAATCAATCCCAGAACAATGTTTCGCTTTATTTGCAACTTAGCATTCTGTCATCAAACCTGAAAAACATTGAACTTAGTCTCCTTAATTTCCTGAGATTTTCCAAATTATATTACATCATTTAAGTAAAAATTAGTTAAGCTTTGCACTGTTTGATGTCAGGTCAACCAAGTAATTACAAGGAACATGATTATGATATTTGTTAATAATTACCATTTGAGACAGAAAATTGAAAAATTTAGTTTTTTAAATGTCCACTAGATAATCAGAGGAAAATTTTCTAGACAACCCCTTCAAACATGAAAAAACCACAGTAATCAACCTGAAAGTCGGTAGGAGAAGGTTAGCTCTCGAAGGTTTGGTAGGCGAAGGTAGAGCTCACCCAGTACTAAGCCCAAAGGCGTGTGAAATTCACCCTTCAGGGTAGGGGGGGTCAGTTCCTTTCCCTGTGCCCCCAGCAATTTCCCAGGATGATCTGGTAACTGAAAAACCACACAGCTTGGGTGAAGCTGAGGGCCTAGAAGCCCTAGAAGTCTACCATCTGGACTATCACACCTTTGACCATGAAGACTAATGCTAATGGTTTACCCTCCCATTGTTTTGTGACTTAGATACTGGCCAGGTGACCACAATCAACTCAACACAAGGTTGTTTCCTTGGGAGATTTCAGTGGAATTTTACAAAGAATGTAATAGAATGGCAGTCACCACACTATATACATCCTATTAAAAGAGCACATGATGACATTTACCATGAGCAGTCAACATTGGAGGTGACCCCCCACCTCTCAGAAGAAGAGCCACAAAATCAGTTCAGAGCATGTACTATGGGCCAATCCCCAAGATAACAGAAAATAGTCTACATGTGGAGTAAAGATAGCATTAAACACAAAACCAGCATGAAATAACTAATAGTAGATATTAAACAATTAGCCCCATTACCTCATTTTATACCAAGTCATTGAGGCAACAGAAAAGTGATAACTTAATTGTTTTTAGAAATCTGTTCGAGTGTTGTCTTGCTATAACAATACTGATAACAGTATGCATACCACATTCCTAATATATCTTGACTTAAGTCTTAAACAAAAGCAAAATTTAGACAAACTCATGTGGTGATGGGTGATAAAGCATATGTGCCAAAATATATGCACAAAAAATAAATATCTGGCATTATTATACCTTGAAAAGTATGCACTTATTTGGAAACCTTAAATTTTATTGATATTAAACTTCGTGATTTTTCAAAAATTTTAATTAAGAAATTTAAAAAAAACTACAACACCTTCACTACCCCACTCCTAATCACATTGATTAACTTTCTTTTCCAAATAGAGTTTCTTTCCATTAGTAATTCCACCACCTGTCACACATCATTAAAATGTTTCGAAGGATCAGTTCCATTGAATATAATGCATTTTGCAGCCATACATTATATTGAGAACAAAATGGTCATGCACTCCAGTTTCTGGGTACCATGTCCACTCACATCTAGCCCACTTCATGATCAACTTAAGAAAAATGGACAGCACAAAACCAAAACATTTCATTAACAAATGTTCATTGATATTCAGCATTTTGTTTAAATTTATATCCAAATATGATGTATTCTGTTCACATTATGAATTATAATTCAATAACAGTCAATTTCATATAGTTATCCAATTTTCTACTTCAAATATATAAACAAATTCATGTAAATAAAAATATAAACTATATTTTTTTGATTTTCTGTTGGGAATTTGGGAATTATAAAAGTTTTCTTTCATTTTAAATAAATAAGAGGTGAGAAATCATGATCTGAACACGTTTTATGCCAATGATGAATGCAATTTCCACAGAATCTGATATAATTGTAAGTTTATCAACCATAAAAATCTTAATAAATCACCTCAAGAAAAAGTAGCACTTTCTACAAATCAATATGAGAAAAATCAATTAGTATCCCCATGCATCACAAAATTATCCCAAGATTCAGACCTGCTTTGCAGTTAGATCACTTCAGACAAGTTGACACTATCAGATGATAGACTCCAAAAGGAAAAGACAACCTATAATATTTAGTGCCAGATGAATCATGAAAAACAAACCATTATTATCATCTAAGGAATTAAATTCATCAACAGAAAAATACATCCACTATACTTATAAAATATAAGACATTAAATGTAAAACAAAAAGAATAAGAAAACACCCAAAATTAGACTAATATCAATACACAATAACTACAGTATTTCCTAGAGTATATATCCATAGCGTAACAGTAATATTTATAATTTTAATGTTTTTAACTGTCATAAAAATTAAAAGCAGCAATCTAAAAGAAAACTGATTAGAAAACAAAGAAATCAACATTATCACAGATTAAAATTTTCACATATTTCATATTTCCTTTTTCTTAAAAATAATTTTAAAAAGGAGACTTAATCATAGACCAAGCAGGGATAAGACATCAATAACAAATATTGACACTAATGCAATGTACAATTGAGTTTCTAAAAATCACTGTATTATTTAGATAAGACAAATTACCACAAATGATGAAAATCATTGCAAGGGTTTAGCCAATTCCTCATGCAGATCTTAAGATCCTATTCTAGTATCTACTTGTTTTGAAAGGGACACTCATTTAATATTGTGACAGGTATAAGCAAACTAGGATATGCAAACAGATAAATTTGTCATTGCTTTTTTTACAGATGTGGTAAAAAGGTTGTTACAAAAATGACTTAAGAGTAATATTCATGAGAAGTTACCACTTTATCTCCAAACTTGGATGTTAAAAATCAAACATCATTTAAATACTGGCATCTACTCTCTCTTGACTTGACAGAAACTTAAGGATAAACTTGCCAAAATTTGCACATTTTCTCATAGCATCTAAAAAAAACTTTTGATACAGTGCAAACGCATTACAACAACAATCAGTACTTATTATTATGGAAAATTGTCATAATATATGTGGAAAAATGCCCTTACTCCTTCCCCCATGCACCTAGGTCTTGAGCATTGCAGCAATATTGTAAGTTGCATTTTGAATACACGCTCCTGAAATGCAGTACTGTGGCATCTTTCTCTCATGCTGTTGTTCAACCACACACTAACAAGTATCTCTTTGCACTAGACAGCATTATTAAGGCTATTAATTAAATTAAAAGCAGATGCTAATAAACTACATGTAATTCCAAATTTTGGGTCCTGAGAAATATTTAGCTATAAATTCTTTCAATGGCATGAGAATTAATTAAATACTGTGGTGAAAAGTTGCCTTTTCATAAATTCATAAATGATCATATAGACTTGAGCCCTTTTCCCTGAATTATAATGGGATCTAACCATTGAACATGTGATGTTTTTGTGTTCATCATTCAACATCAGACCATACAGAAGTCTATAAATAGTAATTCAAAGAGGGATTAACAGAACTGAATGCACTTCCTAACAGTTTGACAGCTGAGTTAGTACCTGGCAGCAACATTCATCAGTGACTAGATAAAGCTGATTGCACCCAACTCTCTGTCCATTACATCATGAGTTATTTCTGATGCAACTTGACTCCATGAAAATATCTAACTGCTTCAAAATAACCTTGAGTCAAAAGTATTGGAAATAGCATTAAATAATAAAATGAAATACAAAAAAATACATATTAAGTAAATAGTTAGCGTTATTATTTATCTTAACTATAATATTCATTATAGTTATCATTAACATAATTATCACTATTATTGTACAGCAATGCATGTACTATAAACATTTGAATTAAAGGACTTCTACTTATATTGAAATTTTATCTTAAATTAAGTGATTCAAACTTCAATAACATGTTACCTTTTTAAAAATCTTCAAATGAAATTAACAGCTTGAAAGAAATTATTCAAATTCCATAATACAAAATCTGATCTTTACATTCTCTCTTCCAGAAAGCATGCCATAGAGCCAAATAGGCCATTCACTATTCAATCTTAAGAGTAAAAGCTAAAATTTGCAGAATAAAACACGCAAACCTATTACAACTGATCTGCATGGATGACAATAGGTTGGTAGTAATTGTAATTAGTGAATCCCAACCAAAATGTATATGGCAAGAGAAAACATAATGGATTGTTGATAATGCCATCCATTGATGTCTCAAGATATATGCAAAAGAAAAAGGAAACACAGCCCTCATCCTTCAACCAACAGTACATTATCTATGTCAAAACATAGTCTTTAAGTGTATTTGTCTTTAAGGCTAGTGAAGGCTCAAAAAGGTAATGGCTGTAAATGCACTTTGACTGATGATGCTTTTAGTCACTTGTCACAAAGAGGTCTCTCTCTATATGTATATTATTGGTAAGTATATCACCCTTAAATGTAGAAACTATTTATAAAATTGACTGCAAGAATGTTTTCACGAGTATTATTAAGTCAAAGGGATTGCTAGTTTGTGGTTGTGTTAACTCTTTATGTCACATGGATACTTCTATATTAAATGTTAATCATTGATGAATCATAGCCATTAGCTCATGAGAAATTATTATATTGCCAAACATGCTAACAATGATTTCACCAATTTTTCTCCCCCATTTCCACTTTCTGACTTTGGGTTTTAAAAGTTGCTCAATTTATATAAAAGCATGGAGGTAGTTTGAAGGGTTTCATGTTAGCCCATTTACCAAAACACTTGATACATGCTATCTAAGCCACCCATAAATAAAATAAACCATTTTCTTTGGTAATTGTTTTTACTTTGCAATATATTTTATAATCTTATTTATGATATGATGAAACTAGATTCCTTAAAACTTCCTACAGAGGTGCCCAGATTTTTTATGACAGGGGTTTTTGACTCCCCGTTTTAAGAGGGCCCAGATTTTCGATACAGTATTTTGTTTGATGGAAAAAATTTTGGACACAAAGAACTTTAGTTATGCATAGATAGCCAGTCACTGCAACCGGGCTCCCCAGTTCTCGGGTAGCACCGTACCAAACTTTTGAAAGAAAAAATAAAAACACCGTATAGAAGCTTGTTCCTTGCTTAACATGTCAAATGAAAACCTAACTTGTATTCTCTATTATATCTTTGTTCATAATTGTCTTAAATTTCAAAAGATTTCGCCTCTCAGCAATCCATTAATGCATTATAATTAGGGACAGGCAAAATATGAAAATATGATTAACATGAATTAAAATTTAAAAAAAACTGTAATTTTGTTATAAAATCCAACATTCCACATTTCTCACCGATTTTGACATTTTGTTCAAGATTTTTCTCTCACCATTTTTTCTAATTAGGCACTTTTTGCAGCTCTATCGGCTCAAATTTCACTCAAAAAGTGTTACCTATTCCATCACATTTGACGAACTCTTGCGAGTGGACCATACATTTCAATTTTTCATAATTTTTCTCAAACACTTAGTAAGATTATTTGAGATTAAACCATTTCAGGTGGTTTTAATGGCTATCAATATTGAAAGTAACTATTGGCAATATTGATGGCCATTAAAAATACTCAAATGCAATGTTTACATTTTCAAATTAAATGAGGTTTTTCTCTACACATTAAGCTATCACTATAGCCATATGTATAATAAAAATAGAGTATTTTGGTATTCATAAAACTTGTAAAAGATTTCGAAGGTATTAGAAATGTTTCCAAATACAGCCTATGAAGTAACCAATATGAAAAGTTTTTCAGCCGCAGAGGTATCATTACAAAATATCACTGGGAAAGCATAAAAAAATATCACAAATATACAACAGCAAACGTATTAGATATTATTTCAGACAAATTAGATAGTTTCTGCTATACACAGAGAGTTCTGAATGTTTACAATATTATTATTCATGTCCAGTAAATTTGACCATAATACTTGGGAACAGGTTAAAGTTTCTAAAAAGAACAATCTTGACTGACTAAGTATCTAAGGCCCACAATTTAGTTCAAAATGTTGCCACTCATTAAAAAAATTCGCTTTTTACAAAGGTGTTCTATATTTTTAATCCCACTAATTTCGGGCCAGAACATTTATGAAAAGGCAGCATGCTGAAATAATTATTAAAGGCAAATCAATGAAAATTTCTGGCATTAATGGATTATAATATGATAATAAAACAGTTGTTTCAGTATTGTGAGTGTCATGGGAGTGGAAGAGCCTCTGCAAAAACCACATTGAAAGTGAAAAATCAGAATTATTGGCTAGCATTGGAAAAATTCTTCTGCTGATAGTGGAATTAAACGGCCAATATCCCTACCCAAATTGCTCTGAACAAACAAGAAGAGATATGCTTCCTATATATACTGTCTAAAGATACCACAGAGGATTTCATCGAAGCATCATACTTAAAAAGTTGGATAATCCAATTACTAGAGTATAGTTAAATAAATATATTGACGACTTATAATACATGGCGATAACAACTATAATAATAGGCAATTATTATATAGTGTTCTCCCTTCCAATTACTTCCTCCCCTCCATATTTCACCATTCATAATAGTTCTGTATGATGTGGTATTTTTCCCATTAAATAATAAAAATCCATTCCTCTACCCTTTTCTATGCTCAACTTTCTCCTGGGGATTTACCCCATGCTCATGCATTTCAAGAGATACATGCAAGCCATATGATATGGCTGACCATTGAATTCAGGAGGTTATAAAAGCAGTTTAAGGGAGTAAAATTGATATATTTTGTGATGAATCAACAGATTTAACAGCCAGATGTTGTTTCACTCTTTAGAATCTTTAATAATTTTAAAGAAAAATCACTTATGTCGCTGATTTCAACTTTTTAGAATGTGCTGATACAACTCACTGCATTAGGGCAATTCTCCATTCCCTAAAGGTTTTAATGTGAAATATTCTAATATAAGGACTGAAGTAACAGATTCAGCTCAATTTTTGACTGTTTTTTGGGTGTAAAATTGATTAATGGTGAGGAGATGAGTACCTCTAAGGCTGGAATCACAAATTGAGTCTAATAAAAAATATAGGGATCCAGGACATGCCAGAATTTTATAAATGAGTGTTGATGACCTAAAGTTTGTTCCTCAACACAAAAAAGAGAGATCATTTATATTCTAAATTTCTTGAGAAAATAAGTGAAAAAAGGAACCCATTAGTCCTTATAACAGTTGTCACCAGATGAAACTCTTGGTTCATTAGAGTCTTCTACTTAGCAGATTACTTTTTTGACATTGTTGACATCTGTAAAAGTGAAGAAATTAAGGCTAAAGAGAATTTTTTCAAAGGACATTTTTTCTCTTGAATGACTGACTCTATTACCTCAATTCAGTGCCAGGAAATATTTGTTAAAAAGCATGGAAAACAGCTGGTTGACTCAATAATACTACTTGACGGGTCCAGCTATCCAAATGGACACTAGTTCACTGCAGGAAATGACAATTTCTAAAATAAAAGTTGTAAGTAAAATCTATTGTAGGTGGCATCAATAAAACTCACTTCACTTAGAAGCAAAAAATCCTAGCAAAGTAATTTACAGAGATTTCAGTTCTGAACCCAGAAGTAGGTTTCACAACACAGCTGAACCTGAGTCTGCCATTAAACTCAAGATAGTTCATGGCCTTTGGATGTTGAGACAAAATTGACGTCTGGAGATGAGAAAAATACTAAATCAACAAATACTATAGAGCTACATGGATACAATAAAACCGTTTAAAATAGTAAGGTGTCAACTTTTGATTCTTGAAGCTCTTAGAATGTACTATGCTAATGTTGATTAAGAGAGATCTTCCATCATATAAAACTACTCTTACTGACAGGAAATTGAACTTGAATGAAACCTTGTCCAATTCTCCATTTGAGAATCAAGTGATTGTTAATTTGTTGCTAATTGTTTGGTGTATGTAGCATAAATTTCAGTAAGATTAATTTTTTTTCATTAATGCATTCTTTGTAACAGTTGGTCTCTTAGAAATAGATAAATATTTGTCTGTTAATAAGGGCCACTGGAAGAGAACTCGAAGGGGATTTAAAGGTAGGCTGGTTTAAGGTGCCACCTGGGGATGAGCTGGTGGAAACTCAAACAGTGATGCCTCGTAAAGGATGAGGGTGGGGGGTTTCTCCATTGATAATTCAAATCTCTATTGCAGTTGAAGTGGCTGAGGCTCTAGTGCATTTGGGGTGGTTGATAAATGGGACGATATATTTGTAGCATCAAAGACTGCGGAGGACGAATGTCATAACATGCCATAAAAATAACACTAATTACATGCTAACATACCACAGAGTTCTGCTGTAAAATGAGTCCACTTTTTACAGGCCTCTAGATATTATACATAACAAATGCTGCAAAAAGTTGGCTACAAAGTATTTTTTTGCAGTCCCTTAATTTAATTCATTCTGTAAAGTGCTCTAATTAAGGTTTTTGAAAAATTATGGCATTTCATTTAAAGAACAAGCTTCAATACAGCATTTTGACTTCTTCTTTCCCATTTACTTGGTACTATTAATCATGCTTTGAAGTTCAATGGATGACTTTTAGACACGAAAAAAATAAATTTTGCTAACAGGAAGATGGATCTGGACAGGAAGAATGATCTAAGAGAGACCTTACATGACTAAGGTCAAGAGTATTAACAATTGATTGCATTAACAATTGATAGGAAACAGGAATCAACTATTCGGCTAAATATTTTCACATGATAATTTCACATCTCAAATCCAATTATACAAATGGATTACTACCTAAAGGCTGCTTTTAAAAGACAGTGAAGATGTAAAAATTATGGTAAAAAATAAAACATTCCCCCTGTTAACACGTTGACGACCGGATATTTAATCCCTATACTTTCACGTAGGACTGGGCATTTAATAGACTTTTAATTCTAGAAGTGACAGTGTTGTTTCTTCTAAATTTTTTCCCCCATTTGTATATATTTCTATTACAAATATACCCTGTTTCACTCCCACACACTATGCACACTAATAATCCATACTTCACCAGTTTACCTGGATTATGTCCTAAGCCTCAATCTTCCTTTCCAAGGTAATACTCCTTCATCAAGACAGAGCTCACGCCTGGGTGAGTAACACTGTCTTGAACTTTTATAAAAAAATATGCAACAATAGGTCTAATTTTATATAACCTATCTGCAGAGTCAGAATTAGATTC
>LYUA01000924.1:557730-573921 GCA_002093875.1 Calopteryx splendens | reverse complement strand
TACCCGAAAAATGGTAGACAGCTTGGGTGAAGCTGAGGGTGCCCAGAGGCATCATCCGGAATCAAACCCGGGACCTCCAGTCAGTAGCCCAGCACTCTAACCACTGGACTACCACGCCCACAATTTGTACAATTACATGGCATTTAAGCTTCCCAATGAATTGCTTATCTCCTCACCCACTGAAATGCAAATTAGAAAGACATACTAAATTATGGAGCAAATAATGGAAAGTAAGTAACTAGTAACAATAGTAATAGAATGCACAATTGGGAAATAAAAGAACAAATTGATAGAGATAATAAGGTATCTGGGAGCTTAAAATTTAGTGCAAGGAAAAATAGACATTTAAGGCCAAATTAAGAATTTACAAATCAATAATATGATAAATATTAACATACTAAACAGAAATAGAAAATGAAACTTTAAATTTGGAACAAAAAAATGGAGGAAACAAAAATGAAAGCATTAATAATGATCAAAGGAAAAACTGAGAGACAGAGAGAAAAGTGAGACTATAAGAGAGGATTGTACAATTGATGTGATCAGAGAGGGGTAACTCAGGAAAGAAGGGAATAGGATAGGCAAATCGACAGAATAAGCAGTAAGTATTGAATTCAGTGATAGAATAATTAATATAGGCCAAGGAAAAAAAGGAAACAGCATATGACTGGCAAAGTAAGAGAAGACAGACTAAGAAAGAAATACTGAATTCCCATTTCCCATCTTTATTCATTATTAATTTTGTAAGATGACAAAATGGAACAGTAATATTTCTGGGTACTGAATAACAGACTCTAGCAAAACTAAATAAAAAACGTAATGCCATTCAGCAATCTAACTCAAGTCATACCAATATCTGATTCACTTTGAGCCCCTACTGACAAAATTGTTGATGAAATAATTCACTGCCAGAGCTATTGAAACTAATTACCACAGCACTATAGCATTATATAATGACAAAGTACTTGAAATACCTGAAAAATCTTCACTATAATCTAAATTGAAACGTCCACAGAATATGGAAAAAAACTAACTTCGTGGAAGAGAGAATAAAATTGGTGCGTGATCAAAAGGAGCGAATATATATATATATGAAATTTCATGCTCGTGAGAATTAATTACCATTCCAGGAGGTGGTGGTCCCATCATGTTGTGATGAGGATGCATTCCTGGAGGAGGTGGAGGCATTGGACCCCAATTGGGATCAAATGGTGGTGGCCCTCGAAATCGAGGTCCTCGTGGGCCAAAATGAGGGGGAGGCGGAGGTGGTCCACGAAACGGAGGCCCTCGAGGCCCAAATCCCCCCCGTCCTCGAAAACGCGGTGGCCCTGGTGGACCACCGGGGTGCCCATGGCCGGGTGGTCCAGGCGGTGGACCCCTCATCGGTCCAAAGTCATGTGGTCCACCTCTCCCTCTACAAAATTTGCAAGTTGAAATGATGTTAATGCGATGCAATTGTAGCAAGTGATTATTATGACTTTTTAAATGAAAAATGTCCCATGCATAACTGCTACAACTTCAATAAACTCAAATCGCCTCCTTATAGTACTAATACATTGAAAAGTTGACTAAATTATCAAATGCACTCATAAAAAGTGGCGAGAATCCATTAAATAAAATAATCTCAAAATGCCAGTATTCGCTACTTCACAACATTCAGAGATTTAAATCCCTTACACTGCAACATTTGAATGAATCTAGAAGAGCAAAAAAGCATTAATCACGCAAAAGTGATTCTACGCAAAATATCTAACGCCCATTAAGCTTGAAAAACGCCGGCGGAGGTACTAAACCATTTTTACAAAATCAACATGTGAAACTTTTTACAGTTACCGAAACATTCCTCGTCCACGGTTTGGTGGCATTCCTCTAAAAGTTGCTCCCGTTTCACCATCGGAATTATCATCAGACTTCTGTTCATAGTTGGAAGGAGACAAAGCTTTCTCTTCCTCGTCAGCCATTTTGATTACTATATTGCTGTCCGGCTTCCTTTGAAGTTCGATTCAATATAATCGACTCTTATCCAATCACATATCGACTATATTTTGCCTCGCTGAACTTTAACGTTTGAACGGTTTGAACATAATATTCCAAGATTTTATGAAATATGTTGATATTTATGCAGAGCGTAGCATAAAAGATTATAGAACCTTTTCTTATTTTTGTTGGATTGCATTTCCTATTGTTATTGATCGATGATATTATCTGATATCTTTCGGACCATGCCATGCGAGAACTTTGTTATAGGGTTATATTTGGTGTTATTGTTATTGTAGAGCGTTTAAGTTTTTGTGGTAAATATATGAAATAAATACTTTGTGCTACATTAGAGTTGTGTTGATAATTACTCACTTTGTATTACGAATTACCGATAAAATAGTTACAATGTGGGAAAAATATTAAAATTCAATAATAATTTTTAACTGGCTTAGTGGTGATTGGTGGTGATAACATCGGAGTTATCGTTCCAGTTCTTGAGTGGCGTATTGCTGCATTAAAAACTATTCCGTTGGCGTGTTTATGTTTAACGACAATTTTATACCACGTATAGAAAAGAACCCGAAGGTGCTAAGTTTTTTAAACAAGTAATGGAAAGTAATCCCATTGGTAAACTAAAAATATACGACTATAGTCGTATATTTTTAGTTCCTATAAAATACAAGGAATAACTATTTTCCACGAATAATTAGAAGACGATACGCCAACAGAATTTTTTTCACGGAATAATTATTAAATTAGTAAGCTATGGACGGAATGAACTTATCTTCTTCCAATGGAATGACTGCTTTCATTTCTTAAAATATTATTTACAATGGGTTTTATGTATGATATGTAAGCTGTGATTATTTCTCAGAGAACCAAACCACAAGGGAATACAAGATGAGTAGTCATTTATGCGTGCATATTTTAGAAATTAAGTGCAGTTAAATTTCACTGCATTTTTAACAATATAGATAAACCTATGTTCATTTACATCAGCACAACAGCCGTGATTTCTTTCGGGATTTTCCAATTAATAGAGGCGCAAACAATTAACCCTTTTGAATTTGAAATTCCTAAAAGACTAACCAATATAGTATATAAAATCAACTATGGAAGAGTTATGTGGCCAGCATTATAGCAAATTTACCGTAATCTTCTAGTTGGAAAATCTTCGAATGGTGTATTGCCACCACCGGACTGAACAGAGCTTGTGGAGCTTGTTACAATACAAATTGGTATTGGTAACTCGTTAACGAGCATGGTCGAGGGTTAATTTTGTCGAGCTTTTCCTTGGAGTTCGCGAGAGAATACAATACACTTGGTTGAATTTACTATTACCGCCCTTAGTCAATATATTTGAAGAATTCATTCTGGGGACTGGATATAATCAGGAAGTGAAATCACAAAGATTAGAATAAAGGAAGGACACAAAGGAAGAATCTTGTTTTAATCGAAAATTATATAGTAATGAGCTGCAAAAGGATCTGGAACCGTTTCAACATCATATCTTCCATTGAAGAGGATGTCCTCAGAACTCAAAATGAAAATAAATAGTTAAAGAACAATTTTCGATGGCGGTTACTGTCTTCATTCCTAATGCAACGCTGTTGACTACTTTTTGTGGATCTTTTTTCTGTTTAGAACTCGCCTACGTATCTATATAAAGTATGAAAAATATCATCGGCTGATCACAAGATCCCAATTCGATTAGTGACGTACGCATTCATAGTCATCTGATCAGTGGACAAGTGGTATCGTGGACGCCTCCCACAACGCAAATAGGTAGGTAGGCACCTTTCTTGAGTCGCGCGCTAAGAACTCAATGTGCCCTTGGATAGTGATGGGCAAACTACGGCCCGCCACACATTTAATCCTGCCCACGAAGATATTCGTAAGTCATGCATGTATAATAATTAGGAATTTCATCAATTAAACATTTACCAAAGATAATTAACTTGCTCACACTAATTTTAAGTCAATGGAATCAGATTCGATTACTAAAATTCAATGTATGTAATTTTTTTCGAAAATAATTTTATTTAAAACATTTTTTTAATGTGGCCCGCCGAGAAAAAAGTTCGGGCACCACTACCCTAAAACATGCAAGGAGTAGCAGGTGTGCCATTAGGGAACTTATGGTTTGTTCGTCATGTAAGTATATCCTTTCGCCATCAATTTATTGTATAGTATATATCACAGGAACAACCGCAAATAACTTTTATGCAGCACATGCTGATCCACACAGAAGGCACATTTCTTTAACACATTCGGCATTTTCAAACGGAGAGATTTTCGAATTAATCAGTCGACCAGTCATTACTGTATAATTGATTGCCTCACTACGAGAACCACAACGATCCAGAAAATGCTAAGTCCGTGGATCCATTTCCGATCGCTTGAGTTTTTTCTGAGAAATTTTATGAAGAAAAAGTGCATCGCTATTTCATAGAGTGGCTCATATGGGAGTGTATTTACTTTCACGCTGATATCACCTTGGATCTAATAGCCCAATAGGCAATATCTGCCTCAGGAATGAATGCAAAGCTGAGATGAATTTGCATAAGAACACGGCGAAGCAGGAGCCTATAAAAATTTCCGGAATTTGGACTATAATAATGGAACATATCACTCGTTCAGTCATCCAACTACTGTGTACTTAATATGTATCTTAATATGTATTACCCTATATATTTAATAAAAACGAAGTTATGCTACTAGTAACTTCAAATAATCTTTTCCGCTGGTCGCTAGAAAGCCTAAAATTATATCATTGGTAACTGCTATTCCGCTTCCTGGCTGTGAACATTTTCAATGGCTGCATTTCATAAACCAACATATCTAAAGTCGTTAAGTCACTTTGAATATGCATAAGTATTTTCCGAACACATTTTATTTCCTTTTTTAGGTAATCTCACAATAACTTGGTCGGTAAGTAAAATTTCATTCTTGGGCCAATTTATGCCTTAATTAAGGTTAGCACTTCATTGAACATCAAAATATTTGGTGCATAGGTTTATCAGGTTTTATTGATTTTTTTCATAAATGTTATGCGATTCGATTCAAATTGCAACCCACATTCACGGGTAAAGTCAATTAAGTCCTAAAGA
The DNA here is from genome assembly GCA_002093875.1 of Calopteryx splendens. NCBI lineage: Eukaryota > Metazoa > Arthropoda > Insecta > Odonata > Calopterygidae > Calopteryx > Calopteryx splendens. The sequence goes on along the minus strand of LYUA01000924.1, from coordinate 568,831 downwards.
CTCAATTGGCTATCCATAATGGCGAAATCGACTGGAGGGGCATCCTGAAACCATCATTCTTACATCGACACCTTATTGGTATCCTGAGGTGTTCTCTCCTCTCAGTAAACGATAAAGCCGGTCAGAAAGTGGACGCAATTTGAAATGCAACCCACCTTTCTAGATAAGTTTAAAAGGACAGATTTAAACAATCAATAAGTATAGCTAATCAGCTTCCTCTTTTACTTTCCATCGGACAAATGATTTCTTAGCAAGCAATACTCACGAGTCAAATCTCGGAAATGCTAACGTTAAGTAGGTAAATGGCAGATGAGCAAGGATATAAATCGACTTAAAGGCTTTTGAAGGATTTACTGATTGGGGAGAGATCATGTGAGGGCACGGTGCCGATCCTCTTTCTATGCATAATAAATGAAGCAACATCAGCCAGGTGAATATGCGAAAACGTTGAAAATATGTTTTCAAAGATTAACTTATCCTCCTTGAAGAACTTCTCATCATCACTGACCTCGTAGTTCACGCTTCCATCCCTCGTTAACCTCCTCTTTCTGCCATCCCTCACCCAGCCCTTCCCTGCCCTCCCTCTCTAGGTCACCCAAAACACACTTTCCCTCTCCTATCTAGCCATACGAAATTCATAGCTCAACACATTCCTTTGCCTTTCCCTTTGACCTCCTCCCCTCCCCATTCCACTCATTCCATAAGTTCTCTCTCTCCCTTTGCGCATCTTCATCACACAAACCTACCCTCCTAGAACTCCTCCTTCTACCACCCTGTCTTGACTCTCTCTGCAATCCCCCCTTCTCTGTTCTCCCCCACCCCTCACACGCCCTCGTCTCTTTCTTCGACCCGAAGCAGGCGCATGCTGCGAACGGGGAGCCCCCATCGATCCATTGCATTAGTTACGAATGCGACCGCATTGTGGCCCCACTCGAGCGTGAGGTCGGCTTGAAGTACCGCCCTCTCCCCCGGCAACCCTGTATCCCGAGGCGTCTACACTCGGATGCACACACGTCCATAACTGGGTGAAAAAGGACACAAAATACGGGTCGCTCCTCGGCTAGTTCCCTTATCCGTCAATCTGTCGCGAGGGAGTGTGCGTGTGAGATTAACGCCCCACGATGCTGCGATCCCCCAGCCACGAGTCCGTCACCACGGACCTATCCCTTTTCTCCGTCTCCTCCTTAGCCTCCGATGCCAAAGCTCATCCCGCCACCACCTCTCCCTCCGCCCGACCCCCGTCCTCCTCGTCCCTCCGCGTTGACTTTCGCACCAGCGATGGATCCATCCCCGGCGGTGGCCGCAGTCCCACTCCTGAGCACCATTCCTCGGCAGACCTTCTGGCTCCCCCACCCGGCGATCCCTCACGTCGACGATGCGGCCAGCAAGGCCGACGCCCTGGGTCTTCCGCACCAAGGGCCCCACCTCCGGCCGTCATACCTGAGCTGCTGTGGTTCGAGGAGGAGGAGACAGAACTGATGAGGAGCTGCGCCGCACTGTCCTCCGCGCTTGGCCTGCAGAAAAGCTTCAGCACTGGAGATATACTCGGGAGGGGAGCAGCTGGACCTTGGGATGACGACGATGCTGAGTGGTGGGGTGCCGGCGGGGCGAGGGACGACGGTGAAGGGGGGATTAGGGGTGTAGGGGCCAAGGGTGCGGTATCCGAAGAGGCCCTTCTGGGCTGTGGGGCTCATCGGTTCTTGCTGCACCTGCAGGGAGGGGGCGGGGGTACGAACCTGGTGCCTGCTCTATTGCGCTGTCCGCTTCACCGGCGACTCGACGCCGCCTCACGTTCGTGTTCCACATGGGTGGCGGTTGGGGACGCCGTTTCTCAGTTACCCTCTCCGCACGGGGGCGGAGTTCCCGCGGAATCGGCTGCGGCTACCGCTCCAGCGACCACCGCAGCCAACACCAGCACCGCGGCTGCCCCACCTGAAGTCCCCCCTTTAAGACGGCCACCCTCGCAGCAGCATACTCTCCCTCCACCGCCTTCCTCGCCCCCCTTCGCCCCGGCCGACCTTATCCGCTCGGTAAACAAGAAGGTGCGTCAAGGATACATCAGACGGAGGTTACTTGCGACGTTCCGCGCCCTCGAGCGACTGTCCCGGGGCGAGTTCGGGGTGGCCGCTGTGGAAGCGGTGGAAAGCTGCGGAGTGGTGAAGGGTCCTCCCGAGCTGGTCACCTTGCAAGGTCCGGTACTCGCCGTGGCCGAGTCTTCCCACCCGGCATCGCCGTCGTCGTCCCTCCTTCGAGTCCCCGGAAGTTCAGGTGGCGGGGGAGGAGGTTCGAGCAATTCTCAACGTCGGGTTTCAGGAGTGTCAACGGCTGTAGTTAACCCTGGAGCGGCGGCCGGCGCAAGAAACCTCCCTTTGACGATAAGGGATGTGGAACGGGAAAGGGGAAAGCCACTCTCCAAGTACGAGAGGAATATGATGATCTTTGACTGGCTCCACACCCTCGATGATGCCTCTTTTGAAGGCCTTCAGTGATGTCATTAATTCCATTTTCCCATTGCCTCTCTAATTTACTGAAAATGTCAAAATCAATCTTGGGAAAATAACATGAATAGATGCAGTTAGTTAAAATGGGGTTCTATGAAAGAAGTAAAATCATGCACTCATACACAAAAGTAATAATAATTATCAGAAGATACAATTACACTGAGTTTTGGAATTAACTTTATTTTGTAAATGAAAATATCTTGCAGGTTTTTAATTTCCTGCCAACAGCTTACAACAACTTAAGAAATTTTGGGTAAGGTCTAATTCAATATCTTCTTTCATTTCAATATTTTGCATTACCCAATTAATTAAAAAGGCTGCTGATGATTATCAAGAAATGTGAATAGAAGCAGAATTGTGTAAACAAAGAATATGCCAACACTTAAGCATATTTTTAACTATGAATGAATTGATCATATTTTTATAGATTGTTGTGCAAGTGTTTTTGCAAGGAAGAATGGATATTGTGAGGCTCATAGAATAATTGTGCCCAAATTATGAATTTTACTCATGTTAACATATGAATATCGGCGGCGATATTTTCTTCCCATAAATGTGTGGCTGTTTATACATATATATAAATTGTTTATACATAAAAAATGGAATATTTAATACACTGTGTAAAGATTCCAAAAGGAAACCTATGAACATACTGGCTTTTGCATTATTTTACTATGAGTATGCAGGGTCTTGCAAGTGCATTGCGCCCAACGTAAGCCATTAGCCTTGTGCCCAATCTGGAGCAAAGTGGGGTTAGGGTCAGCAAGTGAGTTTTTCTATCTCTTTCTAAGTCCTTGAGGGGGAAAGGCAGACTATATATATTCCATACTAGCTCTATATTTTGCCATCCTAGGTAACTACTTAGTTCACCTAAGGATATAACTGGCCCTTTTGAGTAATACACATTTTTAAAAGAAAATTTAAATATATAGGAGCCAAAGACTGTTGAATACATCCATATACATATATATTTACATGTTCCTTTGCAAAGACTTCTTGTTATAGACGTATTTGCACTTTTTGTCTGATTTCAATAACATATATTTGAAAACCAAATGTTCATACCTATCGCAAGAAGGAAATGCTTTTGCACCTGACTGTTAGCCGTGCAAGAGGATTGATTTATATGTATTTTTTTATCATCCACAATACAATCGACTTATTTGTTGCTGAAAATCTGTGGCATTGAACTGACAGCAAAATTTTTGAATCAACATATAATGTTACCTATATGATTGTTTTTGACAATTGGAAAATAAACCTCCAAAATGGAAATGACCATTTTTGCCTAAATAATGATTAATGGAGGTGTATAAAACCCTTTTCTGAGTAATCATCTATTTGCCATAAACTAAAAAAAATTACCTACCCTAGGATATTAGTTACCTTACCATGGATATAGAACAAGAGAGATAACCTTGGATATTACCAACTTAGTTGTTGATTATATGGTGTTTCACTTATAATTTATAAAAATAATTTACATAACAGTTTTCCTTTTTAACTCTAAATTGCTAAGGAATGAAACTGAAAGTAGGCAGCTGGATTATTTCAGCCATTTTATACAGTTAAAAGAATCACACCTATTGAAGCCATAGAATAAAGACCATAAATTCTGTATTCCTTTGGTTTTGATATGTCTTCTTTAGTTAAACAAGTTTACACCAGAGAGCCTTCCAAGTGTCATTTACCAATGGATAGAACTTGCATACATAAAATTTCTATCATTCAATTTTATCCTGATGACTTAAAGGCAATCAACATTTTATTCATTGAGTTTTATAGTAAACACTGCACAAAATTCCAAATGCATGCCAGCTGATTGATAACCCAAGCTAATGAATACAACATAGAATTTTGAATTCTTTATAGAAAAATCTCAAGAGTATTAAGCCTTTTAGTGTTGATAAACACATACCGATTTACTATGAAACCCATCAAAGCTTACATGATGTTTGTATATATCTACAAATCCATAGTAAAATTTAGGCAATGGGACAGTCACTTGTAAACAGACTCTCTTGGCCATTTCTGGTAGGCAAAACCACATAGTTGCATTGTAATTGCTTAAGTAATGGCATGGCATACCACATTTAGACAATGCATCTTTCTAAGTTGTGATATATAATGGGGTGGTTGCACCATAGACTATAATTAATGGCTGAAACACATTATTTGGGCACACTTCTTAAAGAATGCTGAAGCAGTCAATGAATTATATTTATATACTGCTATAAACTGCTGCACAATTAACTTGAAATTTAAATACAATAAGTATACTCAATTTAACTCCTTCTGACTTATGTTATTCCAATAAATGTTTGCTAGCCATGTTACCTCTCTTCCTACAGGATTTCTTTGTACTGCAGGATACTTATTTCTAATGTCTATGAGCATACACATAATTTCATTAATATTGGATCATTTTTTGTCATGCTTATATACATTAATAAACTGCCACAGATTTTTTTAAATGTGAAACTTGTGAATCATTGTGTTTCTAGATATATAATATGAGTTTAGTTTCAGTGTTTCAGCATGAAATGAATATATTGCTAACATTTCCCTGATGTAAATTAAGGATTTATGTGTTTTCATGAGTCTTAAGCGCAGTAGGATAACAAAACCAACACACGTATTTGTGACAATGCATATACTGTAGGATTCTGATAAACACATACCAAAATATGAATTGGGGTGATGGCGGAATCACTATTAATTTGGGGATTATTTGAATGAAAACAAAAAGTGTCAGTCACATAATTAGAAATTTTACCAAGAATCAGTTCTGACCAGCCAGTAAAAGCATCCATGTATTCATTGCGAACAATTGGAAAAACTTGAAATTGTGAATGTTGTTATTCCATACTGTACTCACTAAGTATAGAAAACCATAAATGTTAATCTGTGAAATAAGAGGCAGGGCGCTTCAATACCTACACAGTGACTGAACTAATCAAGGGGAGGGTAAGGTGATTGCACTCTTAAGAAAAGGTTTTGATAAAACTTTCAGAAATATCATGCCATGCCATTGATAAGTATCATCAACCATCAACATGATATAATGAAATGATAATTACATGACTTGAGAAGTAAGCTAGTGTCGGATAAAACAGATAACATGCAATAAATATGAGTACCCAATAAAGGGGTATACTAGGGATAGTATCATAATTCCCCAAAACAAAGCATCACATCAGGTCTCATTTTCAACAGAGAAAAAGTGTACAAATACTAATCTAATGTAACTACCAGTTGTGCCAATGGAAAGAAAATTAATGCTGAACCTGAATGCCAGATAATTAGAGAGACTGGAATGTGAACAGTCACTTCAATTAACTAATTAAAGTAAACTAATTAAAGCTGAAAATATTAACCACATAAAAGTATAACATCAACAAAAATGCAATATCAGAAATTTAGTACCACATAGAGCATTCATCACTGCTATTTGGATATTTTTGTAAAGGGTTGGCATGCTCAAATCTTTCAAAATAACTTTTGAATGCTTCTGTGGAATAAACACTGGGTTTAAGAGGTGAAATTACTGTTTTGCTAACATGGTCCAAGCTGTGGGTACTAGGTAATTTGGCAAAAGTGCCGAATTAAAAGTTAGATTTATAGAAGGGATATATAATAGATATAACTATAAAATAATAACCAATTAATTACACTGTATAAATGAATTCTGAGATTTTTTAAACATAGCACTTGTAAGAAGAGCACTTTTTATTTTCCACTAACTTGATGGCTTATATATTCCATTCACCAGTGTGGGTGGAGAGGCACTTAAATGGAAGTGAAAGTTGCATGTGGGCACCGCAAGAAGCACTGCACTCTCTGATGCAATGCACCTATATTTTTATGCATAATTTGTATACTTTACACAATATTTCTGAAATAAAGAAATGTTGTATTTTTTGCTATATTAAGTGAAAATTTAGTTGGTCATTGATTATTTCATAATTAAATTAAATTTTCACTTAATATCTAATATGCCAACCAAAAGAGGTTCCACTATGAATTACTATGCCCTGATTATTCATCCATTTCTGTGATTTTTTGTGTCATGTAATAAATAATTTAACTAAAGACAAGGTGGATTTCTAATATTTGGACAAAGGCATCAAAATTCCTGGTTATGCACATCCGCTCAATATTAACTTTAATTGTATATGAATAACATTTCCTAATGCAATAGTGAGTTGTATACTACTCCACTTGAGAATAATTTTCAACTACTTGGTTCGCCTTCAACTTGAATTTGCATCTATGAATTCATGTCAGAAAGAAATTTCACACCTTAAGTTCATACATATTTATAATAAATAGGTAGTAGGCCTATCTGCTGAAACCATCCATATATTTAAATTTCTACATTATGTAACATCTGTAGGACTTTGTTGTCAGTTTTGGCAAGTGTTGTAGACTTGTTCATAGTACTTCAAGCTGGCTTTAATTTAGGAATCCTGGTAGTAGAACAACCATATTTTTTGTAAAAATGAAAAAAAAGAACAACCATATCTTACACAGTATTGTGATGTGCATTAGGCATCTTTTTGAAAGGTGTAACAATTGATTGTAAATCAAATTAGTGCACAAAATCTCACACATTATAGTGAAAGCACAAAAAAATCAAACAATCATCGGATGACCATCAATTTGGAAACAATTCCTCGAGATTGGAACATCAAATAAGTTTACTTTTCTTCACCCTCTTCCTGAACTCCAATTGGTGGTAGGGTCACCCATGGCAGATAGGTCGAAGGGTAGGAGCCCCATGAAAGGTGGTCCTCACAGCGTGTGTTCCTTAGTGAGTCTACTGCAAATGCATCTGATGTCAGTGGGGAGGCCATTTAAGTGATGATATCACGTTAAATACACTATTGAGGAAGGCAACGGGAAACCACCTCAATTATTTTTCCCAAGACAATATGATTGACAATAGTACAAAAATGATTTCTGGCAACCGCTGGGCCTAGCCCAAAGGGGTGGGTGTCCTACCGGGCAAGGGAGGCAAGGCCTCCGAAGTCATCATCACAGGAAACCCTTGTACAACCAAATCGACAGCATCAGTAAAGAAGACTCAGGAGAGGAACACTACTGTCAGAATAGAGGATTCTAGGACAATGATGAGAACAGGGAGTAAGAAAACATGAAAAAAAAAGATGAAGCAAGGAAAAATTGATATGCTAAGCTTCTGCAAGGTGAGATGGAAGGATAGTAGAGATTATTGGAGTGATAGTAACTGAGTAATATTCAGTGTAGGGGAAAAGAGCCAGCTTGGAGTAGCAGTTGTATTAAACAAAAAGGCGGGAAGAAGAGTAGTAAATATGGAGCATATGAGTGATAGGATATTATTGGTGGAAATTAACATGGAGAACCAACAAACAAAGTTGTTATTCAGGTTTAAATGCCAAAAAGTAATCATAGGGAGGAAGAGGTACACAGTGTATACAACCAACCAGAGGAAATTATTGAGGATATTCCTGGAGGAAAACATTGTCTATATACTGTCTACCTCTTCCTCCAAATGATTACTTGTCGGCATGCAGACCTGAATAAGAACCACATTTACTAGTTCTACTTTAATCTCTGCCAATAACATTCTAACATTCACTTGCTCTATATTTACTGATCTTCTTCATACCTATATATTTATACCAATGCTCTCTTCCCCTCTGCTGTATATATTACTCTGTAATATTAAACTGAAACTATCACTCCAATAATCCCCACTTTCCTTCCATCTCACCTTGCACAAGCCTAGCATATCAATATTTTCTCTATCCATCTCCTATTTGATGTTTTCTAACTACCCTGTCCTCATCATCGTCTTAACATTCCCAGTCTCTATTCTGAGTTTTGTTCCTCTTTTTAGTCTTCTTATCTGCTTCTGTTGATTTGGCTGTGCAAGGATTTCATATGATGACTACGGTGGAGACCTTGCCTCCCCCATTACCGGATATGACACCCACTCCTATGGGCCAGGTCCTGTAATTGCCAGGAATTATTATGTCCTTCATTAATGCCTGGGAAAAATAATTGAGGTGGTTTCCCTTCCATCTAAGCACTACTATCACTTGACAGAAAAATGGCACACCGAGAACACTGACATCCACACACAATTCTCGTGTTTTAGGTGAAACCTTAAATCAACATGGCTCTGTGGAATAAAATGCACTAGGATATTGTACAATAGATTGTACACAATTGCTTATTAAAAACATTCTTATATTGATTTTAGTTACTGTGGACAGAAAACAAATGTTTTAGCCCAGAATGAAAAATATTCATCTTTTTTTATCACTTAGCTAATGCTTTGGTATAATTATCAACATAAATTTACACTCCAGTAATATAGAAATTTACATATAAACAAATATTAACAATTACCTTTATGCTCTTTTGTGCCATAATGCTGGAAACAAGTCTGTTAAGTGAAGGGCAACCCAACCCCCCACCCGATGGCATTCCCCACCTTTCACCTACTTTTACTCTTCTTCCCTCATGTTTTGTAAACCTCACATTTACAGGGTGGGTTTTTTTCTTCACTGGAATGGGAAAAAGGAGCATTGAAGTTTCACAAAGTTTGCTACCTGGAATTGGTTGGATGATGGACCTAATGATGGGCATCCTCATCTTTTGTACTCTGGAATTTTAGAATAGATAGTTAGCACAGGGAAGGAGCCCCTGACACTTTGACCAATTTGGCCACTGTGCTGACCCATGTTTATCCTGCCTGCCACATGCAGACTGTATGCAACAGCATCACAGGAGTAGTATGGAGACTCACACACTCAATCTCTGTCCAGGCTCATTTTTAAACTACGACGATCTGACGGGGTCTCAATGCCAGTTCAGATTTTCCCATGCCAGCATATTCACATTATCAAAACTATTCTCCCAAGTTATCAAATAATACCTTTCTTACTGTTTTTTCTGGTCCAACAGGCAGGGATTGTAGAAAACCACATCCATTATTTAAAAAATAACCTATGACACATAATGGGGAATGAAGCATTTGGTTCTATCTATTGTACTCATTTGTGCTAGTCAAGTATCACTTTTGGCTTTATGATTGCTTCATTAATTTTCACTGCCTTCTTCATGCTTTTGACCAGCACTAATGTGTTGCGGCACATGAATAGAGTGTGTGCATTTTCTGTTCCTCCATTTCACAGTGATTCAATTACCACAATGTTTTGCTTTTCCTTTTTTAAGTCTTTGAATTCTGCCAGGATATTCTTATGATTTATTGAAACAGTACCTGATGCATTTGTTTTTTTCACATTTAACTCGTGAAAAGAGCAAATTATGTGTACCAATTATATTATTTTATTATATAATACTAAAGAGTAACTTCTATAAAGTTAGGGATGCAGATTTTCTGGCACTTTGGCCTCACTAGAAGTAACTAACTTCCTTTGCTCCTGATAGTTTCCTTTCAGTATAATTAGAAAATTGTAGGCAACACCTTGAAAAGAAATATTGTAGAACTTGTTTCCATGGTGAGCGTGTGTAACCCGATTGTACTGCATAACAGAATCTGTCACAAAATTTCATCCACAGCAATATTTCAATCCAGAGTGTACATCATGGCCAAACATTTTCTATTTATATACCCAGTGAAGGGAAATACCTTTCTCAGCCTCCACTTTCAGAGACTTTTAAATTATCAACAAAGTGAAAGAACTTTTATAGCAACAAAAAACATTTATAAGGGATAACCAGACTTAAAAAATGGATTTCTCTCACCTGACATGGGATCTAGTATTTTTGTCACTTGTGTCATTAGCACTGACTGTGAAACAAAGGCTAAGGTTTATCTACAATAGCTTTGAACCATTTTTCCCAAGTTTAATTTTTTGTAGCTTCAGAATGCAAATTGGCATCGTGTAAATTTTCAGTTGAGATTACTTCCAAAAAACTCCTTCAAGATACTGGGAAAATAGTATTTCACTGGGTTAGTTTCCTATTTGATAAATATTCTTTTCATGCTTGGCATAGTAGGGAATTGGATTTATCCAAGACAGCCATTGTTTGGCCACTTCCACATGTCTACCCTGACCTTATTTTTGGGAGTGATGGAAAAGTACAGTCATCCTTTCATTAAAAAATTATGCAATGTTGTCACTACCCACGTATCTAAATAAACACAAATACCAAAATCATTCTCTTCACTAATTCTACGGCCACTTACAAAAAGTGAATTTACAACGTCATAGTCTGCAAAAATCTTCCCCTTCTTAACCCCTCAGCACCATCCTGCATACCCAGTACACATGATTAAATATCTGTATGATGCCATCATGCGTACCCAGTATGGTCCCTGAACTTCTGAACATAAAAATTTTTCTTGGTAAGATATTTTATTTTAAATTAATCCAATTTACTCTATTTTTTAAAGGTATATATTTTCTTTACAATAAAATATTCTTTGCAATTTAATGCATTCAGGTTTTTTTTAAAAGATGAAATTCCCTTACAAACCAGCGAGTAAATGAATTTCATCTTAAAAATCATCACGTTCCTTCTTCCGTGGTGTCTTGAAAACGGCTGCCTATTCTGCTAGTGAGACGTCAAGAAGGGTCAGCTCC
>LYUA01000924.1:463085-476615 GCA_002093875.1 Calopteryx splendens | reverse complement strand
GCATTTGAAGAGGAAAACAGATCACTTTCCACTGAGTCCATAAAAATGTCTGATGAAATGGAGAACTCATAGCTAAGCCCTCAGGTAGTTTAAAATAAATTCCGTTGAATTTGGATTAGTTTCAGGAAACACACTATTCCATTGCTCACGACTCACTCAGAATAGGGGTAGAAACAGTTTTCCTTAGAAGGATATTCTCAGCTGATTGCAGAGCTTCTTTAGTGGGGACACTTCGGAAGAGATTACACATGTACAAGGAGATGAACATGCACTTATGCGATAGGACTATCCTCGGTAGTTCACTGCTTATTTCAGAGTCATTTTTTACACAATATTTGGGCAAGAACTTGGAAAGCTGTCTGAAAAGTTCGTTAACTCTCTTGGCTAACAGATGGTCCTTGACCTTAGATAGTTCAGGTCAACCGACTAATCGGTATAATGTTCGGCTCCATGCAGAATGTATTGTGTAAGTGATTTTCTGTAGTTCACCTGAGGATGACATAACTGTTGAAACCCTGGTTATGCCAAATAAAGTTTGTGGTAAAATAAAGGTGTTTTGTCTTTCATAATACAATATATGTTATAACTCCCAAACTAACTCTTGATGAGTTAGTTTGGGAGGAAGTGAGAATGTGATAACGTCATTTTGTCAAAACAAAATCAATTACATACGATGATAAGGATTTCTATGACAAAAGTTTTGTTTTTACAATAACATACTCTGGAAAATTATATATTTTTTGTTAATTTAAATAATTCTACACATTTTCCTTCCAGTTTAGTAAGTGCATCATGTCTCTTTATGCAATCAAATTTCATTACCTACAGCAATAGAAATCACCCCATTGCACTGTAAATAAGACTTATATGAAACTTATACGATCTTATAAATACAATTGGTAGGAGACAAAAAACTATACTAAAAAAAATAAATATTGGAGATATATATGAATTAGTTAAACAGAGAATTTTAATCTTACTATCTGACTATGATTATCCATAACATGACCATCCTAGACATAAACACACAAATAGTGTATACAATAGTATTTAAATGATCGATGTACTAGTCACATAAGGTATGAGACAACTCACTTGCAGTGCAGCTACAAGACGAGGTCGTTGTATCGCATTGGTGGTGCCATCACCCAGTTGACCCTCATCATTATCTCCCCATGTATACACTTCACCTGCATCTGTGCAAGCCACACAGTGAAGGGAACCTTAAAGAAAATTTCTCAACTTAATGATAGGCTCCTTTAGAAAAACATTTTTTTAAATCGAGCAATGGAAAATACAAGAATTCAACAAACTGCACAATCTCATTGGCTTAAAAACTCAGTTATTGGCAGTTTACAGGCTTTCACAGTGAGCTGTTTTATAAATCCAGTGGCAAGCTGAGTTTTTTAAAAATTTATTTTGCATTGCAGAAGTATCTTCATCATTCCTTTAAAAATTTGCTGCTGAATGTAACAAATTTCTTTTCAAGAGAAAAAAGTGAGATGAATATAAGTCTTTACAAAGACTAACATCCATATCCTCAATTGACATTATTAACTCCACTTCCACCCCAAACATCATTTACCCAACATACTGCCCTTCATATGGTATTCTCAGTTGATTTGAATTTATCGATTCATGGACTATTGCCCAATTACAATAAATAAGTAATACATATTTAAAATTGAAAAAATAACACAGGAAAGGATCACAATTCTTGTAAATAATACATAACATCAATGAAATTTTAAAACTTATAGCAATCATATAGGGCAAGAAGAGAGAGTCCATTAAGTGATTAAATAATTTAAAAAGAACATTAACATCAGCACCATGTCAGCACAAAAATAGTGGATGCATATAATAAGGCCACAGTATCATCACATGGAGTATCAAAGGAGACATACCCATTGGAGAAGAATTTATAGTAGGTAGAACGAGAGATTTATTTTGACATTTTTCCATAAGGTTTAGAACACACAAAAATTGTGCTATAAAATTAGAAGAGCAATACTATAATACAGAATTTTTATGAATTACCTTATACAATTTAGATCTTAACCTAATAACAAAACACCCAATGACTCTAATACTCTTTAAAACAAGATTCTCAGTATGTTGGCTGTATATGAGAGAAGTATCTACATAAACTCTAAACAATAAACAACAAAGGATGTAAAAAGGTACCACACAAATAGCTGAATGGTGAAATGAACAACAATAAAATAAGATACCAGTAAACTACTTAAAATGGTGTAAGAAGTAGTAACCCCATTCCTGAAATATGGGAGAAATCTAAAGAATTGAGAAAGAAATTCAAATAAAATAGGCCCACATGCCTCTGTTAGAAAAATTAACATCACTTGTTTTTAGCATGAATATAAAAGTCAGCCATTTGATCATAGATTGAATTAAGCAGACAAATATAACTTATCTCCCAAACTAATTAATCAAGAAGTGAAGTAGTGATAACTTCATTTTATCCTAAGCAAAACCTATTATATTTCATTTTGTTATACAAATACCTTTACAAATTTACCCAAAAATGTTAAGCCTTGTGTCAAATACATAAGCTCATTATGTATTGAATTTATTTACCTGTAGCAATAGAAATCACCTTCTTGCCCTGCAGTGCAGCAACTTTACGAGGACGCCGTACATGGTCATCAGTGCCATGCCCAAGTCGATGGTAGTCGCCTTTGCCCCTGAATAATCAATTTAAGTTAGATAATCAGCAATTACAAACATTAATACATACAAATTATCATAATTTATTTTATGAAGATTCTCTATTTACACCAAAAAGGAAATAAATAAAATAGGTGAAATTAAGAAAAATATTATTTACTTACCATGTATAAACACTACCAGAGCGTGTGAGGGCAACAGAGAACTGAGAGCCACATTCTACTTTAATTACACCAAGTCCAGCAAGAGATTCTATCTTCATTGGTATCTAAAATGATAAAAATACAATTAATGAAATAAGTATAAACATTGACAGCAAACAAAAATGTACACTCTCAATTAAATTTTGAAAACAAGTTTTATTTATAAAAATAAAACAAAAATTAACATGGTAGGGGTCTCTGAAGGAACAAATCTATGTACTTTTGATGAACCTATCAAGGCTCATTTCATGATTTTGCTATCCCGCTAAGCTAAAGCAATGATAATCCTTTACAAATAATATAAAAAAGTATCAGAAACACTGTTAAATGAGATGAAATGCTTAGTTTCAAGCATACACAATAAAAGAAATATTTAATAAATGATAGATAGTGCAATGCAGAAATTAGTCCAAGAACAAACTAAGTATGTATAAGCTCATTTTAATTTGAAGAATATACTAAAAAAAAATTTACATTTTTCAAAGTGATAGAAATTTACTGTTTATAAAAATCTGAGTTATGGATCAAGTGGGGGTGCTACCTCTATGTAGATTCAGTCATTCCACACTAACAGGGGGAAAAGGCTTGCCACCCTTCATTTAGCATTGTAGAAGTGAAAACATTTTATTTCATTGTATCATTTTCACTGACCTGCTACAATAAAACCTGTTTTATTTTTTTATGCCTCATGAATCCTTCCTCTGACTCTTGTTCAGAGAATAACTACCACTGGTGATGGAGAAGAGAAATTCAATCCAAAATGTATGAGAATGTACACTTAGTGGAAAGACTTGTAGTTTTAATAGCCTGCCGAATGCAGAATAAAGAAAGAAATGAACTCACCTTACATCCATCGGAGCCACCTCGGCCTAGTTTTCCATAATCACCATCTCCCCAAGACCAAACATTGTCATCATCGGTGATACAAAGAGTTTGCGCATCACCACTTCCACAAGCTATGTCCACAACATGGTACCCAAGAAGTGCTTCCACCTTAAATACCACCAAAATATGTTAAATCACTCATGTGAAACTGCATACTTCTGCTATCAGTTACTACTTTTATAATACACAAATGTTTCTCAGTAATGGGAAATAAATCCAGCAATCTTATGAAGTCATTATCTCTTTAGAAAATAAATGTTTACCTCGAGTTATTTGAGATGCTGAAAATGTATCATATATCACTGATATTGTAATGCTGATAAATGTACATAATGGATAATCAGGTAGGTACTATAACATTAATGGAAAATATTTAATTAAAAATTATAATTTAGATGAAATTTTCAAATCAGTAATGGCAAGCATACTTCCAGCTGAAATAACTTGGTTGATACAAAGCTTCCAATTTTCAATTAATTCCTAATAAAATCATCTGAAAATACATGAATTTGTTTCACCATACATACTGAATGAGGCGATATTAAGAAGTACCCAGAGAAACTGAGTGGGTCTGTGACCATGCATTGCATGAATTTGAGCTTCTATATATTTTTAAATGCATCATTGCCTTCTGAAACCATTTTCCCGATTTCCACACTGAAATTTCATGGTTAAAAATTGTGTTAGTCCTGTAAAAGCATTTTAAAACTGTGCTGTGGCTTTCTGTGACTTATGAATGGCATGCATAGCAGAAGGAGTGACACTGAAGGAGCAACACTGAAGGAGCACACACATCATTGTTTCAAGCTAGGAAGAAATCTATTTAGTCATACATAATGCTTATGCAAACACAGGGTGATGACACTAAGGAAAAACTCAGATGTTTGAGCGATTCTCATTTTTTAAATGTGGGCAAGATCGTTTGAGGCTTCCAAATGTTTTGTTCACGTGTCAACCAGCAGAATGACTGAAAATGAGGAGATTTGAAGACAGGCCATTTGCAAGAATCACCACCTATGACTTCTGCAACATTATGGACCAATCATAAGGTGCAAGTCAATGCATTTTTACTGATGAACTCAACATGAGGTGTGTTGTGAACTCAACATGAACATAATAGTGGTGGACACATTACTGGATCCTGCATTAAAACAATGAATCATTTAACACCACAAAGCAGTGTTTAGTGAAAAGTAACACTGTGACGATTCTTTAGCCTTCTCCTTCTGAATTTCCTGAAATAGCTCCTTGCGACTTATTTTTACTTTCTAGAATGAAGATTCAGTTACAGAGGTGAAGATGGAAGAGGTTCAGATCAAAACTTAGGATATATTGAGCAGTCCCTAAAATAGAGTTGGACAGGTGCTTCCAGTATACAAGGTTCTGGGATCATTATCACTACCTAATTTTAACTTTCAACTTGGGGGTTCCATTTTAATATCTAACATAAAGCTAAGATGCAACAATTGATGCATGCACATGTTTTAAAATCCACATATTTATGAACACTTAAAAATAAATCTACATTGTACAAACTTCTAACTCCATCAGCATCAATACTTGCTTTGAAGAAGGTTTAAGAGACAATCTAACTAAAAAAAATATATCACTTACCAGTTTAGGACGAGGTTGATCTTCACTGTCACCATGGCCCAGACGGCCATATCGACCTTTGCCCCAGGTATAGGCCTCACCAGAAGATGTTAGTGCAGCACTATGAGCTCCTCCACATGCAATTTCCACAATCTCTTTTCCTCTCAGAGCTTCTATCACACGTGGCCGGTCACATGGACTGTCAACACACACAAGATAAAGTTGAGACTGAGAACAATTTTTAATAACAATAATAACATAATTATTTGTATGTTTTATATATTTTTATGAATAAGAGAATTTTCAACTGATGGGCATGTTTATACAGTATTTTGCTATGAAGAAATACAACATTTAAAAAATCATTCAATTTGCTTCATTTTGGATTTTCACCAAGAATGAATGTACATTTAATCAATTAGGAGCCATAATCTACTGATTCAAAATTTAAGGAGTTTCTTTTGAATTTCTTCCAACTACCTCCTTTCTTCCTCAATCATACTAGGCACTTCTTTGCTTGTTTTCCATTGTATGTTTTTCTATTCTTCTACACACACATATCAAATGCCCAATATATTAATACACTTGCCTCAGCTGAGTTTTGGAACCTTAAAAAATATGCAGCATGTCAAACTTAACAGTTCCCTTTTCTTACATCGTTACTTAAAGTCCTTCTTAATAACTCCCTCCTTTTTATAAAAAACTATGCTACCTACTGAATTATTCTTGTTATCTCCTTACTACTTTGCCCCCCTCCATCTAAAATTCTTCCTACATTAGTGAACTATCAACTATAGTTTACGACCTCCAACTTTAATGCTTAACTTATTCTTCCTATTTCTAGAGATTCTCATTACCTTTGTTTTTGTATCACTGATTCTCTTCCTATAAACATCACACTGGTTCTGTAATGCACTCAGCAATGATAGGAATCCTCATTGACTAACCAAAGTTTGACCATCCACAAAATATAACTGTTTTGATGAGTTCCCCACCCACATTCACACCTATATACATATAGTCGTATATATAGTCTTTCTCATGCCTCCCTTACCATACTTCCTTACCAATCACTGCCCATTATGACTCTCTATCTGCTACCAGTGCTTGTATAGTTGAAGCATGTTCCCATTTTACTCTATCAGATGCTTCTTTGAAATCCACAATGCAAATAAATATATCCTGTATATATTCTACATTCCTTTCAATCAGCGACCTCATTGTTACTATATACACCTACACATTCTACACCCAAACTCATATTTGATCTCTTTCCATGCTGTTGACCTTAAGTATGCACTATCTTAGCTTATAAATTAAGGAACACTATCCATTCATTCACTTAAATATTATTCACAAATATATTTGGTGCATGTGAAATGAAATTTACGGTGTTATAGTCCTCACATATTGCCATTTTTCCCTTTTTTGAACAGGAAATAATACTGATCCATTGAATTTTTCTGTCCCAATACCACCATCGTAAGTTCTAAATGAACCTGTCATAACTCTTACCTAACCATTTATCTTCGGCATCATATCCTCTTCTATCAGTGCTTGGAATGGAAGTAAATAAATCCTTATCCTGAAATTTCATCTCATCCTGTCCAGACAATTTTTTCATGCCAGAGTTTTTGTTTGATCCTGACACTTTTTTATCTTGGAATTTTCATCACATCCCTATAATTTTTTCGTCCTGCCCAAACAATTTTTTAATTTTAGGATTTTTGTCCTCAGGTAAACATACACATTCTGATATCCTCCTGAAATCCCACCAGTTTTATTTGTTCCTTTACCTTTTGTTCAATTTTTTGTCCTGGAATTACTCTCTTGATTTCAATATTCATTACGATTTTTCACCCTGAATGATAATTTTTCATATTTTAGAATAATAACACTAGAAGCCTTTATAGTAGCATGCTTCATATCATTATCTACTGACAGTTCTCAACCTCATATGTTTTATCATGATTATGGAAATAGATGATGAATATACCAATGGCAGGAGTAAATGAAATAATTTTACTAACAGCCTAGGCCACATTCACTATTCTATATTCAGCACATTCACTAGCCTATGGTCTGTTAATAAAATTAATTAGTTTATTCCTTTCATTTGATACATTCAAGTAGCAAAACCTAATTAATTTTTGTCTGAACGCCACTGTCTTATAACCAAAGATTAAAGAGACAAACATTGAGTTCTTTCATGTTTTGAACCACTTTTAGGTGGAAAGGGAAATCAAAACCAGAATGTTGATGGCAGATTTTTATTTTAACATGGCAAAAATCTTCTTCACCGTCCCATCCAAAACAAATTAGTCACGAAAATCACATATTCTGGGCAATTATAAATGAGCAGGTTGAGATGGTGGAAAATATGTGCAATTGGCCATAAAATATGGACAATTTTCATGTTTAAACAGATGTTTAATCACTTTAAACATTGAAAGAGCACTGTAATCCTGTAGTTGCTAGGATTTCCTTTCTCATTTGCAACCATCATAATTTAATCCAAGAAATAATTTAGGTGGTTTCATGTTCCCTCTCTCATTCTGCTTCCAATGTGAAACCACACCAAAGGATCAAATGCCTTAGGAGAATACTTCACTGAGGAGCAGATGCTCCATGATGCATTTTATCTGGCTCCTGCCCATTTGTTGCATACGTTTTATACAGTCCTCCACAGTATTGTATGGGATGTTTGAAGTCTTTGGCAAGGTCCAATTCAAGTGCTATTTACTAATTTAAAATTGATAGAACAATTTAGTCCTTCCTTATCAGCATTAGTTATTTTTTAAAGGACCAAATCATACACACAAAATGGCTGTCTCTTACAGTTTAAATATTCAGCAGCAACTGATGGGAGGACAGATAACAGATGATCTCAATACCAAGTAGAACAACAACACACTGCTTATTATAATATTAAAAACTATTTCCATACACTATGGCTTCAAACAGTGGAAAAAAACTTTGCTGTTTGTTTAATTACCTATGATTAGATACTATACTGTGCTCCACAATCATCACACCCCAAACCTTAAAACAAGAGAGTTAAACCTACAAATTAATAGTGGAAATGCTGAAAAATAACAGTGGAATTAGATATTGCTTTGCATTTTTGCTCCAGTTTTACTGAGATGGTCCTGATTATATGGATTTTAAATTTGATTGCTTGAGATACCTAATTAAAATTCCCAAAGATGCTGAGCAATAAAAAATTACCTATGCTAATTTTGCAGAGAATTATCTCATGTTATTAATCAAATATTAAAATTTAAACTCACAATATGCATAAAGTACTTCTGCATTTACCATTAGTGCATATCACCAATAGATAAAAATTAAGATGAAACATGGGATTTCTTTGCTAGGGGAACCATTACTTTTTTATGGTAAATTTCAACAAACACAGACTACTCCACTTTCCATTGTGAGAATAAGTCTTCTCCACATATTTTAAGACTTGGGCTGAAGAAACTCTGGATTGATGAATATTATAGTTTAGAAAATAAATGATTCATGCTATAAATTTTCCAATGCTATTTTTCCAATTAAAATATTTTATGAAATTAAATATTATCATTAACTAAAAAAAAGAAATGGTAATCCTGATCAAACATAAAAAGACAGAGCTAACACATTTCGTCAGTCTAAACTTATACGTAGGAAGGCATTTTTAATATAAGATTCCAAAACCTAAGGCCATATGCATCTTAGCAGTTTCTAACAATAAATTGCTAAACAAATCAAACCTTTTATTCCCGTGTCCCAGCTTCCAGTCATCTGCTTCACCCCACGAATAAACTTCTCCCTCAGAGGACAGTGCTAAGCAATGTTTTCCACCAGAATTTACAGCCACCTATGGATAAAATTTGTAAGCATCAAACAATTTTTCAATAATTAGTAATGACTTTCAAACAATAAAAAAACTTTATTTACAAATGGAGTATCTTTTAACTGGGTCTCAGATTTAGCTCAACGTTGGCAGGTAGGTAGTCCTAAAAAAATGATGCACGAATCACCTTTAGGATTACGTAACAAATAGTTGAAATAACAAAGACCTCTAAACATTTGTCACTATAACTACCTTGTAGATGACCTAGTATCCCCAACGGTGATGTAGAGTGGTGATTAATTCAACTTTCTATCTCTTAGGTCAGAGGCTTGAGGCTCTATCTACCCTAGGAGCAGGGTAGTCCAGTGGGTAGAGTGCTGAGGTACTAATCAGTTGGCCCGGGATCCATTCTGGGTGACCAGTTATAACCAGTTCAAAGACTGGTGCTGACAACTGTTTGTGTATGAGTGATTGGATTTTTATCATGTCAATGCAGCTTGTTGAATTGTCCAGGAGGTATGCAAAATTTTGAATTCACGAAATGAATATTTTCACTTTTCTATAGATGAAGGCAGTACGTGTTTGGCAGAAGTGGGTGCATTTTGATGGGATATCTTTAATCATACATGTGACTTGAATAATCCAAAAAACGTCCATCATAGTGTGCCAGATTTGTTTTCCCAGCCCAGGAATTAATTAAAAGAAGGAATATTTCTTTTTTTGCAAACGGCCGTAACAATTCGTAAGTGCTAGTTAAAGGTTTTTCTGACTTTGAAGATGTCATAAACACATTATTACAGTGATTCACTGTTTCATTGACCTCCAGTTATACTCTCAGCCCAAATTGTCCAGATACTTCTGGAGTCAAATTAAATCCTGTAATAACAATTGATCTGAGCACTCAACACAATACTGTGCATGAGTTGGTCACTTTATGTAACTGGCTTAAACACACCTCCATATCTTTTTCACCTCAATGAGAGTGTCTAATTTGCAAAAGGTACTTGCATGCTGTTTGGTGAGCATTAATCAATAGTGATGGATCAAATTTTAGAATGAGCATTCTGCTTTACTCCTGGATAGGAAACGATGACAGGAAACTAAAGGAGGGTTCACATTTAGGCATTTTGTGTGAGAAGACAGAAAGAAATCACAATCAACTTTCTACACACAAGATGATGATGACCATGACCCTAACGCCCCTTTTTTACAAATGATTAATAGCCTGTAGGCTCATTGTCAGCACGATGAATCACAAGTGGACTTCAACTTGGTAAAAATCAAGTATTTTCTATTTCAAAAAGAGCACTATGGACTGTAAGGGGTGTTTAACATCTCTACCTAATGACTATGGCATTGACATTACATAACATTAAATACTTGAATGCAAACCTGTCTCGAGCATGCATTCTCTTTCAAACTCTTGCAGCTAGGTTTCTCCATCTTGAGGTGCAAAAGTAAACTTCATGCCAATAAACATAAAAAATTACTTCCACAGATAAAAAATATCACATAGAAAAAACACTATGTATCAGTATAATTAAAATTCATAACGTATCGGAAGAAATTAGACAGTAAAATTGAAGAAATATGGAGGAAAAATACTAATTGACAGAGCCTGGAATGTCCAACCATTGAGTTAGAAATTTGAAATGCTAATTAGAAGTTTACATTGCTGTTAAGGTACCATATAATCTGGAAGTTAGCAGTTGCGATGATAAATGTTTAAAGGTCTTTTTTGCTCAAACTATTGGTTATATAATCCCAAAAGTAGGGTGATCCGTACTTAATTTTTCATGGAGGATTGTCTACCTGCCAAGTTTGAACTAAATCTGAGACCTGGTTAAAAGACACTCCCCTTTTTAGTCATGATTGTCATTACCTTCTTAATGAATACATGTTGAATTGATTCCAATAAGGTGGGAGTTGAAACAGAGTCCATTCCACCAATACCCAACCGTCCACCAGCTCCATAACCTTTGAAATTAAGAGAAAAATAGGTACCCAGTATTAATAATGTATACAAATTCAATCCATTATCTTTTGATGATGTGTCACTATGTTCTGATCTAAAAAGAAGCCTCTCAAATGTTTTACTCACTCACCATTTTTACCTCATGATTATGATGTGAAAACATTAAAACTAGTCTAGGTTTAATGAAAGTGTGAAGTTTTACTAAGTTTGCTTTATTATTCAGTTTATACTCACCTGTTGCATACACCTTTCCATCTGCCGTAACTGCCAAGAGAATTTGTTCTCCACCAACAATTCTTACTGGACGAAGAGCTGAAAGTGCATGACACGCGGCTGGAAGCTTCACCTTAGCTCCTTCGACTCCTCCCAGCTGACCTCTGTGGTTGTGTCCCCAGCCATATATAGTACCACTGCCACCCCAAGACAGTGTCCAGTCTTCTGGTCGTCTTAGGTAGGGAGAAACATTATTTAGTGAAGGAAAAACATTATGCAACAGTTTCAATTGAATAACCGAATGCTTGACTATAGCATTCATACACTTATTGGACACTATAACTTAAGGTAGGCTACTGGCTAAGGTAAGTTTTTGATGGATACAGTCTTCTAACCACTAACATCCTTTTAAGCTCCAACAAAAAACAACACCATGAAACCCTCTACAATAATCCATAGACTGCTTAATCTTATCAATACTCTTCAATCAAAGGGAATTCAATCATGAGAGGCCCTACCAGAGGACTAATAATAATCATTGATCCTGCCAACATGGCTCTTGGGGTCACAGAAAACGCAAGCCTTTTCACCACCTCAAGGTTTTAATACAAGGATAGGGAGGGATATTAACTGTAGAGCACATACTTAACTATAATAAAATAATATAATTTAACTAACATATTCTCTTGACAGAAACAGGATGTGGTTAACTTCTAATGAGGAATTATATTGTTAATATGCAGAGATTCACTCATTAAATTATTTTTAATGCTTCTATTTGGTAGAGAATTATGATAAAATTGTTTTTAACTACAGCAGAAAGTACATAATGCTTGTATTTCTACACAGCATTGATTGTGCAAGTTGGATAGCAATCTTATATAGAAAAAAATAAATTTTTATGCATAATTTCTTTATACTATTAAACCCAGATGAAAATGAAATTAACTACCTATGTAATGTACCATCAGGAAAACTTCCTTCGGTACTAGTGATAAAAAAATAATTCTGTGCTGTCAAGGAAGGAACCTCTCTCATGTTTTATAAATCTTCTTTCATTAAGAAGTCTGTGTATAACCAATGTTCATATGCTCCTTCAAAATCATTTGAATGTTTTCATGAACTGATTCATTAGTTTTATTACAATATCCTCACTTCAAGGAATTTTATTTGTTCCCTAGATGTATTCCAACTGGATAAATTGAAAATACTTATATGTACTTATAATATATAAATCCAAAGGAAGTTTCACAAAATATTTAAAAGGTATTAAAAATGATGGCAAACATATTTCAAAGTTCTTAAATAAGTGTAATATTTTGGCATTATCAATTCAATGACCTCTCATGATGAATTTGATGCAATTTTCCTCATTCATGAATAAATTGGCTGAAACAACCAATCATGAAAATTGTAATACAAACTTTTATTGGCATTATTCTTACAAATTTGTTTTTCTATATATATATAAATTGAAATAGTAAAAACTGAGACAGGTATAATAAAAATTTCTCAATAAAATTTTGAACCTTGGCACAATGAGAAGACACTACCTGCTAAAGAGCAACACTGGGACAAAATATATTTGTGCATTTATAGAATCGTCAAGACTGTTTATGCCCATGATATATAACGGCATGAAAGACACATAAGAACATGATCCTCTAGTTTCAAATATACAGACTCAAATACACACAAATGCACTGAGTGGAGGAGATGAGGACAATGGAAGTAAACTTGAATCACGAACTTGTCACGTCAATTTGCCTAGTAATCTCATGGGCAGGAAAAATAGTATCAATATTTTAAAGGCCAGATATGGAACCATTAGAAATAAAAATAAATATTTCGAAGTTTAATTTTTTCTGAAACTGAAGAACCTGAAGATGACGTTGGACGTTGAAACCCAGGCCATATCTAAATAAAACATCGTGGAATCACTAAGTTACAATTTTCTTTCAAATATGAATTTATAATAATCTTTCTGTGGTCCTTAGAATTCCAAAATGCATAACAAGGTTTCACATGGATGCATTTATTGATTTGCCTGTCTTAGTTTGTTTTTCTGTCAATAATTATTTCTTACATATGCGAAAAATTCACAGTGTAAAAATCATTCGCCTGAACCGGGA
>LYUA01000924.1:440749-457128 GCA_002093875.1 Calopteryx splendens | reverse complement strand
CAAACGGTTTGACAGTTTCCTCCCATTTTACGTCTTCTACCACACAAAAAATTGGTATTGACATCCGTGAGTCAACGTTCGCGATCTCTCCTTGTGAGACCTAAATTAACCGTATTATAATTTCCATAACTCTTTTTCTTCACATTTAATGAGCTTATTACTAGATATTAGTTATTCAAACATTATTGATCATATGCAAAACATTCACAACGCAAAAACCATTCACCTGAATTGGGATTCAAACCCAGATACCTCCATTTCCAGCCGAGTGCTTAAGCCAGTTAAGCTACCTAGTTGTCCTCTCACATTGTGAATTTTTGAGAACTTTAAACATAACAAGACGTTCTTACAAATTACCATACATAGCATGTTGTGCAGTATTCGTCATTGTGGCCATAATGCCACAGTCCATGAGGTTAAAGCAATTTTTAAACACTTAGGTGTTTGACCTTTTCAAATAAACTGCAGGGAATGCCACCACTGTAAATTTAGCTGTAGCTGCGGAGAAAGGAGTAGCTGAGAAAACTTCTCCTGAGATAACCTCTCTTTTCAGGAAGAGTAATTATAACACTGCAATTCCACATAAAAAAACTTTATTCCACGACCATGGTTTCGCTGCGGTGCAGCATCATCAGGTGACATACATTCAAATATATGTCACCTGATGATGCTGCACTGCAGCGAAACCATGGTCGTGGAATAAAGTTTTTTATGTGGAATTGCGGTGCTATAATTTCTCTTCATGAGATGGAGAAATTCTACCAAGTTGACCCTGAAACAATTTCCGTCCTCTCTTTTGACTACTTAATCCACTTAGAACCAATAAATTTGCATTCACCACAATAAATCATACTGTGCTTAAAGATATTGTGGGAAATGATATGACAATAACTTTAAGTGAATCATCCACTGCTGTGCATACTTGGAAATTGAGAGATCCAGGGGAATGATTTTTACATTGTGAATTTTTCACATATGTATGCACGGCAGCGGGTGACTCCATTAAAGTTACTGTCATGTCATTTCCCGCAGTATCTTTTATCATGGTACTATTCATTATAGGGAATTATACAAATTTATTAGGTTCTAAGTGGATTAAGTAGCTAAAAGGGAGGAAGTTATCTCAACCTCTTCTCAGAAGGCACCAGAGAAGATGCACCACTGTTCTTGACTCCTCTTTGCATTTTTGGGCCATAGAGCTCAGCACGAGGTATTGTGGATGAGTTATCTATCCTACTTTCGATTTCAAAATACTGCAAATTGAGTTTGTAACTGAGTATGCATTTTGAGAATGGCTGATGTGATTTTAAAATTAAGCATATTGGCATAAAGCTTGTATTACCCTGCTTTAATGAGTGGTATACATGATTTTTTCAGTAATTAATAGGTGGTCTTTTTGGAGTGAGATGAAAATTTTGTCACTATTTCGATCTATCAGGTGGAAGGAGTAACTTCGTCACTTCATAATAAGGAAAAAGAAAAAGGATTTAAGAAAAGCTTTCAAAAAACTGCCTGTCATACCATTGCAATTAACTATGCAAAGTTTCAAACACCAAACTTATCTGTTTTAATGTCATTAAACAATTTATAAAACCACATTAATTTGGCATTGCAAATCAGTACTGCCCCATTTCTCCCTGGCTATACATTACAAAATATATAAGGTCCTGACACACTGGTATTTTTATCCTAAAATGAGCATGCTGAAAGAGGGTTTATGGAGTGGATGTCTCATATAGGTGTGTTTGGCACACAAGTTTATACTGTAAATAAGGTCCGGCAATACAAAAATCTTAAATTTTTTTCATTTCTGACATTTCATATAAAATGAGAAGATTTGAGTTTTATAAAAGATACTAAACATTTTCAGTCTAGAATTCCATAATAAATACAACCTAAAATGATGGTCTTCTATAGCAAAGTTTTAATTGAAGGCTAATATCTTTCCCATGGTGTGAAAAAAGGTCTAATAAAGGGAATTCTTTTCAAGAAAGTGAACTTAAAAGCAATCCAGAAGACTACATTTAAAACAATGTGGAAAATATTTATATCTGTTAATGAGCAATGGAAACTTTCTTATTTACTGATTTTATACAATAAAAACTCTTAATTTTGGGATATAAATACATTTCCACTAATAGTAAATATTTCGAACACAAATTAAATCTTACTTTGAAGAAGGCACTATGCATTAGATGCTTTCCACCACGGACAATAGGATCTTCATACTCGTACTGGCGTAGAAGTGCTTCAGGAAGACCCTTCAAAAGAATGGATAGTGCTGATGTCCCAGTTGGTGCAATGCCGCTGTGGATTGGTAGAGAAGTTGGTGGTATTGCAGCAGTGCCAAGAGGAAAAGGACGAAGATGCTGCTCTTGGAAACTCGAGGAAATCTGTGATATGTTTTGTGAAGTATTCAAGCCTTTTGCAATGGAGCTAGTTGGAGAAGATAGTAGAGATGGCATGTCAACAGCCTTTCCCAAGCCAGAGAGCAGGAGTCGACGCAATCGTTGTAGGGACCACATTCGTTGAGGAGCAGCTGACAAAAATCAGGGAAAAATGTATAATTATTTAGGGAATTAAAAAAAGTAGCTATGAACCATTGAATGAATTTTCGTAATATCTAGAAAATGGTTTTCAACAAATCATCATGTTTCTACAGAGCATTCTAGTTCTAAACAATAAAAAGCTGTAATCAATTTATAAGCACAGGAAGAGAAAACAGTTCATGAGAAAAGTTAATAAAAAAGTGATGATCTATTTCAACTCAGAAAGAGGACCATAAATAATTGATTGTTAATCAATCTTTTTTCAATAGCCTGCAAACATTTTAAATTTAGCTTAAGAGTTATACCTATCTATTTGATGCACAAACACAAGCATGAATAGTACAACTACACACAAATATATAATGATAACTTTCAGGGTAAAATAATTATGAAAAATATATTCCAAGCCATTATCAGGAAATCACACCAAACGATAAATTTTTGAAATCCATTATATTGCCTTGCCTTTCCTTCTTGACTTGCTATCCACTCAGCAGAAAGAGATAAACATTCCAAGAGAAAACAACTCACCTAAAGACCCTAACTGGGCACAGGCGGCAAGTGCTGCAGCAAGACGTGATACAATGCCTCGGTCATAGAGTGAGGCTGGGGATGATGCAGAGGCTGGTGAGGAGGGGGAAGAGTGAGCCAGAAGACGTGCGGGGAGGCCCAGGCCCCAACCGCATCCCCGGCCACCGGCATCGAGGAGAGCCATAGCCAAATCCACAGATGGCCTCCAGAGGAGGGAGCGATCCGAACGCAGCATATCCTGGCAAGAGTATCTACTTCGCTGAGCTTCTGCATCCATGTAAATGACCGGGTACACGGTGAAGCGCCATCCCCACCCATTAACAGAACCATCACTCGTGAATTTCCACCGCAGTTCATTCCCTAGGTTATAAAATAAACACATATATAAAGTGTACATGCATTTAGCAACAATTCTAAAAGCTTTTGTTGAAAAAGTATGCGAAAGGAGCCATATGGTAATTTTAAAGGAAATAGCAACTAGTAGAGAAAAGAGAATGAATTTGGCAGTTAATAATAATAATAATAATTTATTATTATTTAATGTATCCTCAAACAATAAATTGACTCAAGATAAACTGCAGTCTTTAACTTTGAACAGAGAACATGACTTTTTCTAGAGATCTCAATGCCCCCATTTGAACGATAATCAATGAATTTTAACCATCTGCGAATTGCATGCACCACACAATTTACCATAATGAGCACGTAGTTGCTAACACTCTAGATTGAAACTTGATAAATTTTTATTATTTTTTCTAGGAGGAAATTCTAAAATGCTTCCAAAAATATTTAAAATAATATAAAATATTTAAATAGCATGGGTTGAGAAATCAAATAAAAAACTAATAGTTTTCTACATTAATTGCATGGTATATAATTTACCTGAAATGTAAAGATTTGCAGACCAATCACTCCATTCCCTTCCTGAACGAATAGTTAATGTCCGGCCACCACCATCCATAATAACGAGAGGATCATGGCGTCTTTCTGTAGAACACTGACGATCAAATTCTACTCGAAGTGCTTCCACTCCTAGAATATATTCAGATTTAAACCATATGTAGTATTAGGCAAGAAAATGAGAATTTTCTTAAAAATAATATAATTTTTTTAAATTTAAAGCAAATTATATTAAAAAATTTAGTTGTACATATTAAAAATTAATGTCTAATGAGAAGATGTAATGTCATGGTTGAAACTCTCTTTAGTCACCTTATAATTAAAATTTGCTACCAAAATGAAGGAATTCTGAAATAACAAAGGCAAATGCTGAATTTGATACGTATGCAGAGATGGGCTTCAAATTCAAAATATCTTAGAAAGACAAGGCGTTTCCAACTTTCTCAATTTAAATCAATGAAAAGTTGACAGAATGAATCTAATCGGCTATGTTGCGATGGTTCAAATTACACTGTGTGCTTAATAATGAAGGTATGGTAAATGCACCAGATATAATTACCAATTTTTAACATGATATCAGAAAAATTTGATATTTCACTTAATTACATAAACAGCCAGACTACTTAATCTAAACTATTCTCACAGAAAATAATGTGTTGATGCTGGTTAATTAAATTCACACCATGGAGGAGGAAGGGGGAAAGGAGATAGTGCAGGCCAACAATTATGATTGCTGTTTTCATCCCATCCCATATCCACTAATGCTTTAGGCGAAGGAAGCAAGCCTAATGCCCTCAACATTACCTATTTCCTCAATTACTTATACAATCAAATACAGAAACAAAAATAAAATCAATTACTAGCAATTAGTATTTTAGGGGCTAGAGAAAATAGGTTCTAATATATTGTGAACACAGTATTTAGCACTGTTAATCTTATGCAGTTAGATTATACAGGATACTGAATATTGCTAGGCTGATACACAAAAGTACTAACATCAAGACTCCCTGACATAAAATTGTCACTTCAACCACCTTAGTACAATATTACTTACGAACTTTTGATTCTCCAAGGTCCTTCATAGACTGCTGAACATGCAAGGCTGAAATTATACATGTGAAGCTGAAATGTGGACCAAAAACCTATTTTCCAGTCACAACATCCATTGTCACTGGTTTCTATGTAACTTTGCAATTCGTGTACAGATATATAAGCACGATGCCGAAGACCATGGAGTTTACATAAGGGAATTACTTTTTTTTCCATCCACAAGATGATGCATAGAATACCCTCTGAGAAGTGAAGCCAACCTACACTCATTCCCTATTAGTGGACCCCATGAAATAGAGAAAATATATAAATGTTTTTCCTATCGAAGCCACCCATAATAGCTTTTAAAGTAGATCTGCAATAAGGCTATTGACTTAGCAACTAATGGAAACCAACCATCAATGCTATGAGAATCTACATTCTAAATTCCATGATATATATTTCCCAAGTTTTCAATTTTTACAGTGTGTCTGATTTACTTTCTAGAAAGGAAGTACAGACTATACTCAGTTCATATTCTGAATATATGGAGGATAGCAGTGCTAAGGAATTGAATTTTAATACATGTATTATAATTTATTTTATTTGGGATCCTGTCTTCACAAATGTTTACAGCCAATTTGCATTATGCTGAATTTCATTCTTTACGAAATAAAAATGTGGAATGAGTAAATGATTTTTGTGCATATTTTATACACTAATAATGTCATAGGTTTTTCACCAACCTGGGATTTGGACATGGCCAAAGAGGAATGCATCATCAGTATATGGATGGCTGCTTTCTTGAACAACAGGCCTTGGAACCAATAATGATCTTGAACCTCCATCTGCGGATACAGGTGTGGAAAGACCTCCTCCTCGGATGACTGAAAGTACTTTGTTTTCACCATCACCTGAAGCTACATCCTCTAGCTCTGTTATGCACATTTCCAATAACATTTCTCCAATCCCTGGGTGAACCTTAGCTAAAACAACAAGTACTCTTGATATTATTTCAGCAGCAGCTTCCCCTTCACCAATTCGAACTGAACCAATGACTGGAAAATTGGATCCCATGCGACCTCCTACAGCAAGTTTCAAGAGGTCAACAAGGGAGCGGGCATCATCACGGTTCAGGATTTTAACCAAATCATCCAGGCTGCCTTGACCTTTATGAACTCCTTGATCTGGAGGAACTGGAAGTTTATTTTGCTTAAGATCATCCTTCATTTCCAGTGTTGCTTCAACACCTACAGCTGCTTGAACCTAGAGAACCACAGGATTTCATAATTATCTTTGAGTTACAGTTTGACATGGTGAATACATTGAATTAAAGAGTAAATTAGTGGGTGAATTATGCAAATAATTACTTAGTAATGCCTCCTAACTCTTTATGACTCAATACTCAACATCATTATGGGAACCCTTATTAGATTATTTGTATAGGCAGGAAGGATTAATTGGTGCGAAATGACCTACGTTGTCGACGCACCTTAATCCAAATTTACTAGGAAGGAATAAAGCCCATAAAATCATCACCCAACCTGGAGACTATAAAACTGATACTGCAAATGAAGCAATGGCAAAAGAGTATAAGATTGTTTTATTGAATGAATAAGAATGCAAACAAATAAAAATGCAAAACTGAGTATGAAACAGAGGATGGGAGGGTATATGTTAAGAATAATAGCCATAAAACTTAGTGCACTGTTCTAAATTCCTAAATTTACCCCACAATAGAATTAAAATTTTGAATAAAATTTGTAATTAGCATAAACAAAATGCAATTGTGAGCTTGGCAGATGGAATATTTTCATGAGACGAATACCATGACACACTGACATATTTATAATGACTATGCTAAGATTAAACTTCTTGGCAATTATAGGTTGCTGTGATATATATTATTTAAGATATGAAATTTTCAGCACGCATAAGACAACACAAATGAAAATTAATGTACCAAATTTTAATTTAAAAATGTATTTTAAGTTGACATCAAAAGAAACATCTAACATAAAAATTTAATTTCCTAAGGTATTCAATGATCTCACCTATTGCATTAGTTAATATTATAAGGATACTCGTGAGTAACTGAACAGAAACTTACAAATATCAAGTTTCAATAGAACTATTAAAAGCTGCTACTCATTAATAGACTAGCATGCATCTTACTCACCTGTGTGACCAGTGATGCGGGCACTGCATTGACTACACCATTACTCAGGGGCTTAGAACCTCTTCTGCTGCCCATAGATGAATGGGAAGTGGCACTGGATATCAATGAGGGAAACACTGATAGTGGACTTGCTATTGCAGCAGCATTCATCTGGTCAATGGAGGCTGCCATACCAGCTTCCTCACTTTCAGGAGTCGTGGAATAATGTGGACTCAAGGCAACCCCTACTACTCCTTCCCCATCTCCTGCTGCTCCTTCTGTTTCAGATGCTGGTGCTTCTCCTCCTCCTTGGGCCAGGTCCTCCTCTCCAAGGATCTCAGGGCCTACAACGCTCACCAAAGAATCTGGCTCCTCTGGTGATGTGTCAACAGGTTGTATGGGCTGCCCCTGAACATCAGCATTTGATGCTCTCCTAATCAGATTGGCTGCCATCTTGGATGGAGGGTTGTGAGGTATATTGCTTGCATCAATATGAGCAGACAAAACAGCCACCACTGCATCCCGAGCAAAGAGTACCTATCAAAATACACAAGTACATGATAGTTAGTGAATAAAGCAAACAAACATTTGCTATTATCAGTTCAACCCAACAATTCATCTACTATGCTAGAAATAAGGAAGGTCATTATAGCTTTGGAGCTGATCTAACGGCTCAAGCTATTTACCGTTACCATCTAAAAGTACTTTTGCTAAACCTTTCCAGTTAAAACTATTTATCCCCTCAACAGAGCTTGGGAAAATACAGGAATTTCACTTTTTCATGAAATTTCCTGTTTGTGCATCTTTCCTCTTCCTCGATATCACCAAGCCTGTGGTTTTTCAAATGGAAGCAGATTTCTGTTCATCTCTGCACCAGAAAGGGAAACAGACAACCTCTAGGGTGAAATAGAACAACTTTATTGGCAGCATCTTCTATGAAACAGCCAAATTGACAATAAGTTTACTAATTATTCCTTCAGAAATTCTCATGGTGGAGTCCTAATCTGTTATTACCTATCATAGTTTACAAACTTCTTGGGTTCCACTGAGGCTTAGAGAGTAGTTATTCTGGCTTCACTGGGAGTCTTTAAGTCCGTTTGATTCCTGGCTCACTGCCACCAATGAATGGCCGAATGAGTGTGTCAAGACCAAGACTCCACTTTTTCCTTATGTGGAGCAAACTCAGAGATGTGAATTGCTCTTCCCCTATGGAATACCTCAAATACATCTCCACCCCCTGATAAATAAGGTCATCATCATGGAATTATAACAGGGAATATTTTCTTAGAACAGTCAGGAAAATCATCCCCTTGATTCAAATTGGGATCTTTGAGGCTCTGGGGCAGGCCTGTGATTAAGAGTCACTAGAAGATAAAAGTCGCAATTACAAGGCCTTCCGGACTAAATCTAGACTTGTGGAGGAATCTCAAGCCCCAGCATTTTTCTTCATTCCTGTGTGGCAACCAAAGCAGCTGACTCCAGGGCCCTCAGAACTAATGATTCCTTCTGCAGAGATTGGGAAAGAATTTCCCATACGTAAAACTACCAAAGTTCCATCAAAGATCTGTTCTTTAAGTGAGGCATATATTTGGGACTGCAGGTGAATTCACATCTTCAAGTAAGTCTGCTGGCATGGGTCCTTAGAGTGGAAAAGCAATAAGTTCTGTTGTTTACTCCTGTTCTTTGATACTCCTACCTCAAGGGGCTACCAATTGTCTCTATCATCAACCCTTTCTCCGAGATTCCAGCATTGAAAGGCATAACAACCTTGACCTCTCTTTCCTTTCCCCATTCCACTGACGATGAGTGAACATTGTTGGGGTGGAATGAAATACACTCAAATGGCTAGTAGTATCATCAACTCTGAACTCCCTTTCAATTGCCTTGAGTGAACATTAATTCATTTGAGCTACTGAAAGTATGATGTAACAAAAGCATTTTTGAAAAAAAATCATTGAAAAAAATTCAGTTTATTGATTCACATTTAAGAAGTACTTTCATTCAT
Organism: Calopteryx splendens; assembly: GCA_002093875.1. Classification (NCBI taxonomy): domain Eukaryota; kingdom Metazoa; phylum Arthropoda; class Insecta; order Odonata; family Calopterygidae; genus Calopteryx; species Calopteryx splendens. Next base: position 447,956 of record LYUA01000924.1, on the reverse strand, counting down.
GTCATTTTCCATTGTTTTTTATGTTGACACACCCTCCTCCTTTCTCTGACTGACTCACACTGACCCCTTTCTCCTTTCGTGCTGGAGGTCCTTGGTCTCCATCTCCAGAATTCGCATTCCCTTCCTGCCTTGTATTTCATTCCTGAGAATGGTATACAGACCGAGGGCTATTGAGGAGAAGTTTGGTCTGGATTTGTGCACAGGCTGACCTGAATTTGTACATAAGCCCCTATCTCGCCCACTTCTGACTTCTCTATGCCAAGGGAGTAGCTTTTATACAGATTCCAACAATATGGTATCCATTTGTTATGTGTATCTGCTCCCTGCCATTGAGAAGAAATGGAAAGTCAGGAAGGGAAGAGATTGGAAAAGGAAAGAAGGGATTGGGAAGCTGACACTGGTCAATGGTGAGGAGGGGGGGGGCATGGTAAGGAATAGGAATGTAGAAAGGGGCATTTGTGGCACAGCACAGACAAAGCACATGTTTTTCCCTCACTGAGTGCTGTGTATCACATTGACTGTGAAATGCACAAAAAGAAGGTTCCTGATTTAAGAGACAATAGAGTTTGTTCAGCTAGAGATGGAGAGAAAAATTTATGCATACAAGACATGCACATGCTCCACATTCAGAGAGAATAGTGATGACTCAAACAAGTACAAAGTAATACATTATTGCAAATTGGATGTATTGCTGACTAGAGAAGAAAGCTAAATTTGAATTTTTGTAACATTACAGTCTGGCAGAGTTAAAGACATGATGTTGGTCATTAAGTACAAAAGCATAATTTCATGTATGATCACTAATAGATATAGAGAGAGCTTTCTTATTACTGTTCAACACTATGACAAGTAATTGTTAGCAAGGCAGTGCATAGACAACCTGCACGACTGGGATTCAATGATTTCATAAATGGATTTGATTTGAATCTTAAATTCATGCATTAGATAAGATGTGACTAACTCCTCACATCTTGACTACCATCACTAGAATTAATTTCATGAAATTAATATAATAGTGTCACAAATACTTTCATTAATATCAGCAATATGTGAGGGAAAAAAATTGTTTGAAACCTGGATTCTCATTGAAGTCTTAAATCCAATTAAACATGATTTAAAAGATGCAGCACATATAGAATTCAGCGGCTTACTTGTACTTAATGAGAAAGGTAACTAGGGATTATGAAATATAAGAAGAGGAGAAGGGATAATACAAAACTAAAATCCTTCTTTAGTGATCTGCTACATACTAGATTTGGGTTTGCATAAATGCAACTGATTTTTCATGCACGTATAGGCCCTAATTCTCAATGGGTTGCACTTAAGTCAAGCTTGACTTCCTATGTGATAAAAACAATTAGACACCCCATAGAACACCAACCTGTAGAGCATCCAGTACATGCTGAAGAGCAACCTGCTTTCCAGCATCAGTTTTAAGGCTTATTATCATCTTAGAGAGTGATGGCCTTGATAAAGCCACACCAGATGCATTAATTGTGGAAGATGAGGCATGGGATGGTGCTCCTGTAGATGCTCCAGCAGATGGTGTGTTAGTTGCACCAGCCCCTATAGAATTGAACAGTTCAAAAAGCACCAAAGAAACATATGCAAAAAATTTACAGTGTAAAAATCATTCGCCTGAAATGGGACTTGAACCCGGATCCCTCAATTACCTAATTTTTTCGCTCTTTTGCATGGTTTTCTAGTATTAAAAGCCAGTGAAGTAAAATTTCCATTAATAATTTTATGCTTTAAGAATCTGTATTATAATTATTTCTTTGCCAAAAGCGACCTGAGTAATACACTTTCAAAAACCACCGTTCTATCATTTTAAATACAATGGTAGTTTAAATGTTGCAATATAGTCACATGTTTTGCAATATTCTAATCGATCTCACCATCATCATCGGATGCCATAACAGCCATTCCCAACATTGCAGAGCCTAGAGGATCACGTTCTACAGCAAATGCTACTGGATCTCTTGATGGTGGGACAAACTCTGTGTATGGTGTCCTTGAAGCGTGAGGCAGTAATGCGTCAGATGATGTTGCAGGTCTACTCGAGTCAGGAACATCCTCCTCCACCGTCCATGCAATTGAATGGGATGACCCGCATGCCACTCTATTGATTTTGACACCTTCAAGTCCACGCACAGGGGCAGGGCGCCTGTTGACAGCTGTCGTTCCATTACCTTGCTGACCATGATCATTATCCCCCCATGCAAATACCTATATATTTAAAAATATTATCAAACACACATTAATTTCGTTTGTCCATTGAAAACTTGTCAAACGTATGACACGGCATAGCCATCCATTACCTGTCCATCATCAGTGACTGCAAGGCAGTGTAAAGCTCCCACTGCTACTTGAACCACACGACGACCAAGCAGCACACCTTCGACTTTGGTTGGCCTTCGGGCATGCCTATCAATTCCATGACCGAGACGGAAGTAGTCGCCCTTCCCCCAGGTCCAGACCTCACCAGCTTCAGTAAGGGCCAGCGAGAACTGGGCACCACATTCCACCTGAATCACACCCTGTCCATTTAAGCGCTCCACATTGCGTGGGAGCGTGCACCCTTCGCTTCCTCCCCTTCCCAGTTTGCCAAAATCGCCATCACCCCAAGAAAACACACTCCCATCCAATGTCAAAGCAAGGGTTTGTGCATCCCTGGATCCGCATGCCACCTATATGCATAATGGCCACGATAAGCTTCATTAATGTACAAAGGAGCCTGGACAGTACAATAAACCAATTATGCTTATACTACAAAGCCATTACTTTCATTTCATGATTCACCATGTATGTTTCAAGTACCTGGATAACTCGTAGACCAGCCAAAGCTCTGACTCTCTTGGGCCGGTGCTGAGAAACTAAGTCTCCATGGCCCAAACGACCATATTCCCCGAGCCCCCATGTATAAAGTTCTCCAGATGCCGTGACAGCTGCAGAGTGAGAAGACCCACAAGCTATATCTCGAATTCTTTTTGTTCGCAGTGCCTCAATCATGCGAGGAGAATGAACTGAGAGGCAGCTTCCATGGCCAAGTTTACCGTCATCACCTTCTCCCCATGAAAAAACCTGCAACACAAAATAACATCAATTACTCTTCATGATGACTTTCTTTGATCTGTCCTATACTTGTACATAACTTGTCCTGGGATGAATAAATTGACTTACTTCAGTTAGAGTTCATATAAAGATCACAAAAGGGAAGTAAATTCATTTTGAGAAAAAATTCTGCTTTCACTGGCAATAATACTGTTTAGTTTCATCACCTATCCGAGGATGAAATTCAGTGGGTTTGAGGTTTCTTGCATTCATAAATCTGATAACAGACTGTATTTCAAAGCCGGTAGGCTCTTCAATTGACTAAAACATTGCAAACAATCAAAACGAAACAAACTTATTTTTGGCCAATATTGACACATTGGAAAGCCAAAATGCCAGAAAAGTTAGTGTGCATGCGCAGGATAGCAATCTCAACATTAGGGCAGAATTATTGCAAAACGGTACTTATATTATGAACTTATGCATCCATTTATTTTCCATGCATCTCAATGTACTCTTAAATGTAAATACTTTCTGAACTTAAACTTGCCTGACATTGTTTTTACGATCATTGGATAGAAAGAAAATTATTATTGTTTTTAGTTTATGACTAACCTTTCCATCCATAGTAAGTGCTAATGCATGCTTTCCTCCAGAATGTACAGCTACTTTGCAAACCACATACTGATTTAAAGCAGCAATTTGGCGAGGTGTAGCTATATTACTCCGGTGTCCAAGCCCAAGACGCCCATTAGTCCCTTCTCCACAAGAATATACCTGAATAAAAATGACAGGAATTAGTAGAAGACTTAAAAGACACAATCATGAATATTGAGATTGACTGTATCACAAGAAATCACACCAGTGAATAATATGCTAATTTAATTTTTAAGATGTGCCTATGCTTTACGCACTACATATCCAACCCTGCACATGAAAAATAACTCTGGAAAAACTGGTTAACTTTGGTAAACTATATAAACTTAAACCTTAGATATGAGTTTATAAATATGTAAAAACTGAATATAACAACTTATAGTGTAACTTATCATTGCTAATTCGATACAGAAACTTAGTTTGGAGTTACAGCAATTCATTCCACTGCTTTTATCTTAGTTGATGATTACTGAACTGATTATGCACATTAAGTGAGTCTTGCCTGCTTAGATAAAATAGAATTTGAAAATTGGATTCAATTCTTTGAAATATGTATTAACATATTGTTAAGAAAATTTAAGAAGTAAAAAAAGAAAAAAGTTATTACGTTCCAAAAATTATAATAATAAGAGGTTTCCTACAGTGTAAAATTAAATTTATTTTTACTTGGATTGCATCTCTCAATAAATATTCTTTCCTTGGTTTTCCTTACATGAGAATTATTGAAAGAGTACACTTATTTGTACAGTGAAGTTTATATTTAGTATAATTTATAAGACTGATTAGAAGAAGTTACTCCCAATATAACTAAAATTTAGTTTGTACCTTTCCTTCATGTGAAACCACAAACAATGACTTGGAACCTCCTGCAATATGGGTTGGTCGAAGACTTGATAACACATCTGAGAGTACTGGAGTTTTCACTTTAGACCCTTTTAATCCTCCCAACTGGTCCTTGTCATTTAAACCCCAAACATACACCCTAGAGCGACCCTTTGGTGCATGTGCAGCAGACAGAGGCTGAACATGACTCCTTAAAGATGCCATGCCATCTTCTTCCCAGTCAGATGCTAAAAATGCAGCCATTTCGGTATCACCAGCCATATCAATAGCCATATTCCTGTGAGAATTTCCCTTGTCATCTTGAGCTTCGGTATCCAACTCAAGGTCAATATCCAGCTCATCATCTTCCTCTTCATCCCAATTATCTTCTGTATGAGGCTTTGAGTCAATGTTTTTCTTGTACCCAACAACTCTCAACCCATGAATCTAAGGATGAAATAAAAACCAAATATTTTTTTACAAATTCTGAACTTAAGTTTCATCAGGAGTAAATTTCATTAGAAGTATCATACACATATATAAAATGACCAATTCTATGAAAATAGTATTGCTAGCTATTTTATTAATTTTAGTACCTGTTAATCATTCAGAATGTGACATCACTCTGGATAAAAATATACACATAAAATAATTTCTAAAACATAAAATTTCGACTAAAAGGTGCAATAGTATAGTTAAGCAGCATTAATACAAAGATCTCCATGGTAGTTATATCGAGGTATACATTGAATCATTGACAAGAAACCTTATTACAGAGTACTCAGTGATGCTGACATTTTGTAGGGATTGAAATTAATAAAGAAGTGCAAGAAAGAAATTTTAGGATTTACCAAATAAAGTATAAAATACTTTCAGCTTAGATATGAGTAAATACTAATGCACATATACTTGGTATATTACAATAAAGTATAAGGGACTAGCCTAAAAATATCACATATTTCAATTATTATATTCCTAATTTTTGAAGAGGATAATAGCCCATATGGAGAATGAGACGAACAAGTACAACTCATGATAAATATGATTAAAACCAAGATAATTGTCCACAGTCAAAGGGAAGATGATAATCCCCAAATTAGACGAGAGAAAGAAACACTAGAACAGGTAGAAGAGGTTTGCAGTTTATGCAGTAAGATCACTATTGATGAAAAGCAAGTGGGATACATCTAGTAAGAAGAATGGTCATGGCAGAGGCTTTCTATCAGAGGGAACAACTACTAATGGCTAATAGCACTGATCTAAGCATAAGGAAGCAATTAATTAAAACTAATACATGGAGTTTACTTTTCTAAGGATCTGAGATGTGGAAGATGGGAGCAGTAAAGGTAAGAAGATTGGAAGTGTTGGAAATGTGGTGCTACAGAAGAGTGGTGAAAATAAAATAAATGGAGTAACAAATGAAGCACTTTGAAGATTAGCCGAAGTGAGAAGCCTATGGAGGATACTCACAAGGAGAAGAGGGAAACTAATTGGACTTATCCTGAAGCACGATTGTTTACTGAAAACCATAAATGAAGGAAACAATGGGTAAGAATGACTGAGGAAGGCTAAGGATGAATAATGAGAAAAAGGTAATGGAAGACGTAAACATAAGGAACTATGAAGAAAATGAAAAAAATGGCACACAAAGGATAGTATGAAGGGGTTGAAACGAAACCAATTCTTGCATTCATAGCCTATGATGATTAAACATTAAAATGTTTCAGCTTGTCAATTCTTTTGAATATCAAAGAATGTTATTTCAATCTTTTTTGAGGGGTCCAAGGAAGTTAGGGTTAGGAAAATAAAGCATCCGTAGCCTTTTACAGTTATCTTATATAGGATATTAACTTATCCAATGTTTTCATAAAGATAAACGGGACTTCTTCCAATATGTAATAAGCCATGTAAAACCTGAATATATAATTATGTTTAAATAATAAAGTGAACAAAGTATTGGTGACAAATCAAGGAGTGGTAATGGATTGAAGTTTCTTTTATCTATGTACATGTTTCTTTCTGAATATTTCTTGGAGGGGCATAATGGCCTGTGTGTTCCATTATTTTGAATTATTCCAAATAATAATCAACTATTAGAAAAATCAGGACTTAAAAGTGGAAATTGAGTTAAAATTCTATCATCATTATGACAAGCCTCATCAAAAATTAAAAACATCCATTTTTGAAATCTTTTATTTCATGTTGAACCCATAGCATCCAACGCGAGTACAATGCCAAATTCTAGTCTGAACCTTAAAAACAATTAAAGCTAACCTTTCAGAAAATATGGCCTAATGAACATAAAAGGGTTGAGGAATTAGGGATATGACATGTATGCTTATTTAATGGTTTCATCATTGTCATTAATACATACTCATACTGCCACATCTCTTTACAATATTCCAACAAAGTAATAATATGCCATTAAAAGTTGTTCTTGATATTTTATGAAAGAAGAGAAAGAATGATAAAAATGTTTTTTTCCTAATTCCCATTCTAAAAAGTCATGAAAAATGTTATCCCAGACAGAGACCTGAAATGTATTTTCCACTTATCCTTAGAAGGTTCCGGGGCGTGGTAGCCCAGTGGTTAGAGCGCTGGACTACTGACTGGAGGGCCAGGGTTCAATTCCCAGTGATGCCTCTTGGCACCCTCAGCTTCACCCAAGCTGTGT
>LYUA01000924.1:280487-292697 GCA_002093875.1 Calopteryx splendens | reverse complement strand
GGAAATGGGGGGTGGAGGGCGAGGGGAGGTGGGCGAGATCGAGGGGGGAGGGAGGGTCGGAGAGGGCGCCACAGCTTCAAAGGGAAGGGGATAGAGGGAGAGGATGAAGCGGAGAGGATAAAGGGGACGGGAGAGGCATATGAAGAAAGGAATCATTGGAATTACAAGGAATTCGAAATGGCTTGAAACAACAGAGAAAAGCATAAAGGGGAGAGAGTGAGGGAACGGAGGAGGCGAGGGTGAACGTGAGAGAGAAGGGGAGGGATAAAGTCAAACCTTCCCTACACACCCTACACACACATGGTTTTCTACAGACCAAAGGCCTCAAACCCAAAGGGTAGGACCCTCCTGAGTCTGACAATGGATGTGTTTCATGCACATATACCCCACTTTTCTTAAAAAAATTGAGACTAGTTCTGGATCGATATCATTGTGCTTCGTTTTTCTATCTACTCTCCTATTCTGAGGCGTGCAAGGACACTTCATCGGGATATGCTGCTCAGGAAGTATTTCAGTAAGGGGAAACGCATTTTGCAAACAGGTGCAAGCATACTGAGGAATTTTTAATAGCAAATACCTTCTCAAATAACATAATGTGGAAAATCTTCTGCTCTTATGTCAAAATACTCTTCTCTTTTCATTATTTTTCCTTACAAAATTTGAGAACGCTGACCATGATGCATTTTTGAGATGACTACAAATACCAAATTTGCCACTTCTCAATATTTTTTAAAATACCTAACAGCAGGATTTTTAAGAATTATAACTACCTAAATACTGTAGTGGTTTTTTGATGTTCGCTTCGGTTGATAGAAAGTTAATCATTAAAAATTGGACAAAGTTATTCACTTATAATGAAAAGCTGAACATCACGTTGGAATCATTTAAAATAGGTATATATACTCTAAATTCTAAATTCATAATTATCTGAAAATGGCAAAATATGTTCGGATGTAGTAACAATTATGTTTATAATTGTTTTCTTTAAATCAGAAATGAAGGAAGATGAAAGCAGATGCACGTCGTGAAAGAATTGCCAGCTAAATAATCAAAGTTTCAATCCACAAATTTTGCGTGAAAATTTCATGATTGCTCCTTACCTTGGATCACTTCTAGGAATACAAGCACGGCAGCACTTCTCCCTGATTCTGCTCATGAAGGTTATGCTTCTGAATTTGCTACATAGGATTTTATAATCTAGTGCATAAAATTCCTTTTTTGAGTATGGCATTGCCTTGCATTATTTTTATCAAACGTATGTTGTGGATAGCGGGAACTGTTTGCAAACAAATTTGAAGTTCTATGCAGTGCTAGGACATGAAATATAGCATTTTTTGAGGAAATGTTATGTGTTTCTGTAAAATGGCAAATATGTTCGGATGTAGTAACAATTATGTTTTCCAATTGTTCTATTTAAATCAGAAATTAAGTAAGCTGAAAGTAGATGCACGTCGAGAAAGAATTGTTTATGCCACTGGATGGATATTTTTATTTATTTGTGTAAAAGATTATTGTCATACCATAACAGCCTTGGAAGTTAAATGACAACTATTGGTTTTCCCCCTTCAGCTATTACGGTCACCCAGTGATTCAATATAGTTTTCCTTGCTTGTTCTTATGCCTCCTAAGGAATGGCCAACCTGAAGGAGTATTATTATTCGTTTATGGTTATGAAATTGAGAGGTGAAGAAACGCCTGATAACTTAATTACTACCCCATGGATTGAAAATTGAGAAAAACCTTTATTAATCCATCAAAATTCACACGATAGGGTGTTCATTTCTGTTAAGAACAAAAGAAATTATGGAAAATAACTTACACGCTACCAAACTATGCACATTCACCGGGATTAGCTACTACTACCCGCAGAAAGGTGAACGATATCACAGAATTCAGAGTTTTCAAGCGAGGAATGCTAATTCGTGTATGGATTGAAACGGGCCACGTAAATGAAGGAATTTCTCAAGTTCATATTTTATGATCAATGATTATTTTGATATTTTCGGGTCGAGTTCTTAGAATTTCTCTCATTGGACTATTGATGGCGAACTACAGAATTCTCGGAGTCAAAATTCTGAACCACGATTGGAATCCCGAAAATGCCTGGAGTAACCACTCGTATAAATTCTGCAACCGATAATCGTTTACGCATTTGGCTTTCGGCAATGAGAAAGGGTTTTTTTATTTGTTAATAATTTATGCATAAAGATTCATAATTAGGTAAGTCATTATATAAGGGGATTTATTTTTTCCTGAGAAGTTTGATAACTATGCATTTCATTGAATTTAGGGTATTATTGATTACTGGTGTGGAATTAACTTCCACTATCGACACAACCTTCTCATGGGGAGTGGAATGGCGGATATTATACCATTCTTCTAACTTGCAAGCCCGACTGGTTTCCTCTTTTTTTTTCGTTTTTCCGAGGTTGCGTATTCTGGTAGGAGAGGAGTCACGATATCGGCCAAACCAACGTGAAAGGTTTCACTGAATATTTGATCTGCGAACTCGACAAAGTATAGCCGCTAGAAGAGAGTCACGAACCGCTCGTCTGCTGAACGATCTCCATTTGAAGGAAACATCGGGTCCTTACACTCTGGTCCACAGCAACGTTGGTTGGTGTGTACATGTATGAGCAAACGAGAGGTGTTTTCATAATGAGGAAAAAATGAAATGGCCATGTAAAATACGAAAAAGGGAGACGTGAATAAAACAATTCCTCTAGGTGACCTTAATCAATCAATTTTGTAAAACATCGGCCCGTACCAAAAATGCTGAGAAGAACGTTACATTTCGACTACGTGTATCCAAGGTAATATTTATTCGCAATGCACTGCTGAAACATTACGAATATTCTTACAATGTATGCAGAAAAGAAGCTAATTCTATAATGAAATCCATTGAAATTGAAAAACAACTCCATTGAAAATGAACTCTTAGAGCCAGTGTGCATAGCGCTACAAAATGTCACCCGAGTGCTTCTCCCGACTCATGTTTTTGAGCTTTTTTTCTAAATGTGATAAAAAAACCGGTAAAATGCCTGCCTGCAGGACATTAAATGCTCCTATATGACCTTTACTTCAATCACAACATCGAAGAAGAAGTCCATTCACCGCAAATTTGGAAATCTCACAAAAGGAGGGTAGAGCGTTGGCCATCGATGACCACCAAAGAAACTTGAGTACAAAGATAGTATCATAGACTAGTAAACTTTATCATGTGGTGAGTGTAAATGACGATGTCGTCCGAATGGGATCAGCTGAAAGTATGCCTTAGGTGTTGTTTAAATACGGTTATGAGAAGGCCATATGGTTTTCTTATACAAATGGGACGGTAAAAATAGATAAAAACAAAATGTACATAAAGTTAATTCGCAAACAATAACTTAAACTAGATTTGAGATTCCACTAATCAAATATTAATTAATGAATAATCAGGCTGATTTTGAGTACTCAATAGGGGACGGTGATTTTTATTTTTTTGCGTAACCTTATCCAAATTTCTCTCAAAATATACGTAAAATCGGCAAATTTAATTAAAGGTGCGATTTTGTAAAATGTGCTCTAAAACTTTTCTCGTCATATTACAAATAAAATCTGATATATATTCTTTTCTACTTTCCATTTTTTTTACATAATAGCTACATATACGAATTTCATTTATATATATTTTCCTCACAGTCTCTTCCAACAAACAAGAGGTCTGTAAAATTTAAAATTATAGACACATAAACTAGTAACTACTATAGTAAGTGGAAATTGCCCTCTCATGCCATGAGACATTAAAATTAAGCAGTGATTTGTAAGTGAATGCATTACAATTTGACTTCGGTGAAATTATTCATTATTTGCGATGCTTTTAATACCTAAAATAAATGCATTAGATATAAAGAAATGCATTTTTTGCCAATAATCAGAGTGCCGCCTTTAAAGCGATTAGACGTTATAAATATTGAAAGTAAAACCATTATTAATACAAAAACAATTTTTGTCACAGAATGCCTAATTTTGCCTTACTATACTAAAAGTAACCAATAGTTATATTCGACCAATAATTGAACAGTGTAAAACGGATGTTATCCATTTTACTGGACAGTAAATTCGGCAATAGACCAAACAATAAATTGTGAAATTTATTGGGCACCGTAAAAGGGCCTTTAGAAATCACCAGGGAATGCTTTGGAAAGCGGAGTCCCAAACCCCATCAATCCTCCACGAAAAGGGTTGGCTCTATATTTTTGATGTCTTTGCCCCAAGAAGGGAGTACAGCTCATTGAAATTAGTCTGTTGAATTTATATGAATAGTAATTTCCCGGCTAGGTATATCTCGGATACACCTCTCAGAGCGTCACCTTAAAAAGGTCATTGAGAGTCAAATCAATTCGTCTACAGCGGAAGTGTTTCGCAACAAAAGCTCATAGGCATGAAACGGTGCGAAAAATCTAAGCGAGGCACGTACAAATGGCATGGCAAAAGGCAACCCTTGAGAAAATGTGTCCACCGTCAGAGGTAGATCCATTAACGTGAAAATGTGAGACATGCCCATAAAAGTTTTTAGCTTGCACCCGAGGCTTAGGGACGTGTATCTTAAAATGGCTAATGCAGTTAACTCAAAAAATAAACCTTTATTGGGTGCCTGAGACCTATAGTAGCCAAGTGGGATAATATCAGCCATTACTCACTTTTGAACGCATGTATAAAATAGACATTTTAGTATATTTCGATGTCCATGCCCTAAAACAGCACCACATGTATTAAATTAGACTTTATGGTCTTAAATAAATGCCCATTTAGCCATTAAATACCCTTTTTAGCGAGTAATAATTTGAATGTGTCAACTTTCAGCAGTCCTGCAGAATCTCCTTTAAAAATATTGCCATTAAAACTGGCCCAAAAGTATTTATTACGTAACTTGTCGTTTTAGTTTTTCTCGAAATAGATTTTGTAAACGTATCTAATACAACTCTAGTTTTCGAATTAATTTATTCCATGAAGTAATTATTCTTATACCTCTTAATGAATACTTGTCATATCTACATCTGACATCTACAGTCATATTGAGATTCTTAGTCTTGATTTTTGAAAAAAACCTATTGTTTAGACCTTCAGAGATGTCTTGATATAAAACGAATGTTAATAAACTGAGTTGATATTTTATTTATTTGACCAGTATCATTAAATATTGATGGAAGTTTGAGATTTAGTGCTTTCCAATCAATCCTCACTATAGCTCAACAAACTCAAGAACTATTGTGCGAGAACAATCACCAATAATACATTAGTTTTTCTTCTTTGCCTTAATAAGAGAAATGATGTCACTGTCAAAAGCAAAGCTTCTCTGGGATTAAGTCTTTAAGGGAAAGAAGCAAATGTGGAGGCAGAAAATAATATAATTAAATAAGGAAAGTTCACGACTCAAAAGTACAGTAAACCATGTCAATCATGAAAATTGTATGATTGGAGGACAGAGGTAGTAGAAATAGTTTTATTCTTCATCAAATATCTATCAATTAAGATTTGAGAAGTAAGGAGACTTGAATAATAAAATTATGCATTTTAAAAACTGTTCCACCTACCAACACCTAAACATTTAATGTACCATATATGGCAAATAAAAACATTCTTTTCATTGGAAAACTTTATCCCGTTTGCGGGATACCTTCAATATATTAATCTCAATCCATTCGTCCCGAGCAGAAAACAGCAGAGAGAAATAAGAAAAAAGATGCGGCCAATCCCCACCAATCAATGGCATGGACACTAATTAGTATAAACGATAGCTTGCAGTATTTAACACTGATGAAGAATTGCAGCCTTCTAATTTTTGGATTAGGCTAGGAATTTTACTATCCGAGTGCCGAAGGCGAAACCTCACGATCAACAGCGTAGTTACATTACTTACATGTAATCCTCTTTGCTATTGTTATCCATATTTATGCAAATAACGTTGAAATATTTCAAAGTTTTGTTTGATATTACTATAACATGGCTCTTTTATCTAATTGGCTAATAATAAATACATCACAAACAAGCGAACGGGTTCCTTTTCCATCTCTGAGCATGTAAATATTTTTTCACGAGCTTCCATTCTTACCGGGACCAGTAGTGAAAGTGTAGGTTCCCGTATGACTTTATTCAATAGTTAACAAATCACAATGGACTGTCTAACTTCTTAGGGATTTTATATTTTATTAAAGAGAAATTGGTCAAAGATATTATGCATGGCAGTTTCCTGAAAAATACTTTCGGGGAGTCGGGAAATTAAGTGAAGGAGCATGATGGGATAAATTTTACTCGTGAAAATTTGGTTTTCTTTTATTTGAGATTGTTGCTGGTTATGCAAGCAAGTTTGAGAGAACCATGATCAGGGTTGCTCATCATTTTTTCAAATTGTAGCCAAATTATTCCGGGAAAGGAATAATCATAAGGAGAGAAAACATCATGGGGATAAAATTTATTACAGTGCTCCCCCAATGGAAGGTCTCGTGGTATTGAAAATGAAGTGCTAAAATTCATCTGAAGGAAAATAATAGCTAGCATCCCTTATTAGCCGACAATTCTTCATTCATCTTATCTTCTTGAACGCCGCATATTACGTTCATAAGCGAATGGATTTATAACTCCGCCAGGAGTAACACCGTCAGCTGAAAAACTCCAAATGTATGTCATTAATAAATTTATATGAAAAATATACAGAGTAATCGAAAACAATCGATTTGACGTATCATATAAAAGTAGTATAAAACATTCTTGAGTTCATGTCATTAGAAAACTTAAATACTACTAGATAAAAAAAATGTTGGTTATTTTTGTTTTGATTTTTTTTAGGTTGATGGTGATTTTTTTTACTTATTTCTAGGTTTAAATGAGCAAGTTAGAAATTTGGACTTCCACTACCCACTACTAGTTTATGAGTTCGACTCTTCAGTCTGCAGATTAGAGGTATGTTTTTTTTGCAGTTCGGCTTCCGCATCAGCCTGGCAACGCGATAGTGTTGCGCGGCTGGTTTCCGCCTTCGTACTTTTTTTTTGGGGATATTTACGATTTTCCGTTTTTAAATAATATTTCAGGGTTAGAGTTTCATTACGCACATTTATTACACGCAATCATAAGACACCGAGAGTTACAGGAATCATTACAACAACACCGTTTATGCAGATATATGTTATTATCAACCAGCACCACACCTTTCGTTACGTTAGTCATCTTTAGTGAAATTTGACACATCAATTTATCTTACAAATCTAATTAGCATATTTTAATTTTACATTTTACAAACATTTTGTCCATATGCAAAGTTTTTGAATGATATGTTGAAGCAAATGAAAATGCATTGGATGGGATCAAATGTTTTAAAGACTATTCTATTTGTTACATAAAGATCAATTTTTTTATATTTAAAATATTCATTTTAATTTAAGTAATATAAACTTTTGAGTTATAGTCACACATACTTTATGAATAAGCAAATTATGAAATACACAGAAACATTCTCTACCATAATATATACATTTCCTTTTAAATATCGTAGGTATTTGAAAAATTTTGGTCGTTTTGAGAACTAACTATACACCATGTAGTAAGTAGCATATGCAAGATGCAAAAAAGGAAAACAATCAACAGAATCGTGAGCGCATACGAGGCCGCTCTAGGAAGCGAGACAAGAAGCGAGGGATGTCACCCCTCGGGCGTTGCCGATGCAGTTTCTACCCCCTGCTGACACACATGCACGCGCACAGACACGCAAACGCACGCACCCACTCATACGCTGGCACACAAAACACAAGCACTTCCTCGTGGCACCCGCCCATTGTCACGTTTATTTTTCTAATTAAAGGATATAAAGGGTCTTTAGTACCCGTAACCGATATCTTCGAAAAATATCCCCTTAGAATATAGTAGTTACCAACGGATCCCAATGTTTTTATAGTGATTATTTTTTTTCAAATAAACATGCGCGATAATGAAAGGTGTTGCGTTATAATGCTTTGCTTAGGATGCATATTATTAAAAACATTTAGTGAACGACGGAATTTATTTTGTTTTAGGAGCAGGGATTATTGTTTGTAAAATTAGCTGTCAGTATAAACACCGACGGTTTTTATTTCATTGGTTTTTTTTAAAGGATTTTGGGAGGAAGCTAATTCTAAGATCAACAGAAAATTCGATATTTTGAAGGGGATGACACGTGGGATTTCGCTGCAAGCACCCCGGTTCTGTTTATTATCGAGAATAGCGCACTACTGCTGGGGTACACGCAAAACTCCAAACGGACCAGACAAACCCTGAAACACCCATCGCCAGGGTCTTGTGAACACGGGGTCGAGTCGCAGAACATACCTATTGGCCCTTTTTTGCTCAAGTGTTATCTGCTAATTTTCACTGAGATGACTCGTCATGGTAATTCTTTGGCTATTTTTAGTACACAGTGCCGTGTGAAACGCCACGAATGCATTTAAACTTCACGAGAGCAGGATCTTTGGCTGGAAAATAACACTGAAAACGTCTCCCAGCACTAAATGTTCCCAGAAAACGCATTTTTTGTCGGTTTTATGTTGCGGCTCAAGACATTTTGAAATTCGTGTCTGGAAGTGGGAATGAGTAAAAAAAAAATAATAAAGGTGATAAAACGGCGAAGTAAAAAGAACATACTTCTGATTACATTAGCATCGTGCATGCGGATTCAGTCCGCACATTAGTATGCTAGAGGAAAACATAAAAGAAAAAAACGGGCAACGCAATTATATAAGCACGATCTTTTTTTTATATGCGTTCTCTGACGAATCAGGACAAGCGCCAACATTTATTTGCATTTGACGTCTCAGTAGTGCACCGGGCAGCTTCAAAGTCCAATGGAGATTTTTTTCTCGCAATAAACATGAAAGTATTATAAAAAAAACACCGGACCTCAAGGCTCATAGAAATAACCGTGGATGGAAAACCACGTGTTAAATAAGCATCGCTGAGGCCTGAGATGGCCTCCATTGACAAGTGAAAAGTGTTAGAAAAGGAAATTATGGTACAACGAACAGACGAAATATTAATGGTTTAAATCTATATCCTTATTAAATGTTTCGGCGAATTTCTCTTTGACACAAATTTTACCTACGGGGATCCCTTTTCCGTGGTAGTGAGCATTGGATCCTACATTCCACGCATATGCGAGAAAAAAAAAGGCTGCTGTGATTTTTATTTAGGCGCCAAGACGAAAAGCAAGTCAAGGCATTAATAGTACTCAATTATATAAAATTATTTTCCAAATGCCGAATGAGCGACGATGAAATAAGTCATGTACGCCCGTACCCGTACGCCAGTCATGAAAAAATCAAAGGCAGAGATGACAACTAAGGCGAAGTCAACGAGCCATTAAACGAGATGGGTTGAAACCAACGGACAAAACGGTTTCGGTTCGAAATTTCAGCTTTGCATGGCAATCTGAGTAGCAATACGTCGTAGACTCTAAAATTTTTAGGTTTGATTCTAGCGTACAACCCGTAATAGGATCCCTTAAGAGTCCAAAAATAACGCCCACGTGGGTTAACTTTAGATGGCATCAGTAAGCGTTCATAGAGTAACAAACGATCGTGAACATCAAAGCGCTATACATACAGTGGTCCAAAAGATTGTGATTCTCCCCGTAACACGATCTCCCTTATTATTAAAAATTGTGAATCTCCCACACAACCCATTTCGAATCTAAACTTGTGACAAGGTGCACCGTCGCTCCCGAAAGGTTAAAAACGTGAAATGAGACCTCATAGATGAATGATCACACTCATCGTATTGTAAAACGCATGGCATTGACAAGCCCAAAAGGTCGATGATACGTCGTCCGGGTCAGTTTCTCAGATGAACACAGTTGACTTTGGAGCTATTTTAAGTGCGGCTCAAAATTTTTGGAAATGCGCTGAGAAAATGACAACATCGTTATCTAAGAAATTGCGCTCGTGCGAGCATTGAAGAAGTCTTGTTGCGTTCAAAACTACGCCGGATTCAATTACATGTACATACATTTAAACAACGACCCTTATTTTTCCGGGATCTCCCAAGGGCGAGGCTTCCACGTGACAAGACAAGGCTTCCTATTCAAAAGTGGTCCCACATTTGTCTTTATATAAGAAACCATTAATTAACAATGGCGTCTGACTTCTCTCTAAAACCATACCAAAATCCTACCATTAACAAAATACAGAAAATTTATTCCAAATAATAAGTAAAAATAGTCTTAACATTCACTTGCCAACGAATCTACGACGCGTCCTGAAGCAACGCACCTAGACAAAGTCTAAACTTTCGACTTACGCTCAGATAATAATTCAACTATTCAACAGTTATTCTGCTGGGGAATATCTACGTGTAATATACAAAATAGTCCTTTAAAGCAATCTAATGTTATTTTAACATGACGGAAACACTGTCAAACCTACATTGAAATAGGAAGTGAATTACTATCAAATTTTTATTTTGTTACATGGATTTATATTTTGTTATATTTATATATATATTCTCTAAAAAACTAGCCAATTTAATTATAAAGAAATTTAAATAATTGTTCCCTGGTTTTGGCAATGTGAAGAGTATATATATACGTCACGACAAAGATCTCTTGCAGTATAATTATTAAGAGATTTAAGATTATAGACGATATTCCATTGGTGCATATTGAGCGAGTTATGACTCCAAATACTACATAATTGACTTTAGCTTCGCCTCTTATCGCAGATCAACAGTTTAATTGATTAATTCGATTGTTGCTGAGCCAAAAACACTTTTCCTAGATGTAATCAACTTATAAAATATATATTTTTGTATATCCTAAGTGATTTTTGTGGCTAGTGTATATATTCTTTGTATTTTATAACATACATAGCAACTTATCGTCACCTCGTTCACTTCAGCCTGCTTAAATCCTCAAGCTCTCAATCGCCGCCCAAGTACGCCTTCAAACGTATTTTCTGCAATTTATGCATTTATTATTCGGCCCTAACACTTTGCGTTGCTAATGCTGAAAAAAATTTTAACTGAAAAATCATCATGAATAAAATGTATGATCGAAATATGTTTTATTGAAACCGATTCGGATCCTAACTACCGGTAATAATCTCCTCCCCAATTCAGCTGGTATTGGCAGAAGAGGAGGACCCCTATGCGAAGTCTATGATCCTTCTCGTTTCTCCGTGCACTAATCCCTGGGTACATTGCTGCCCTAAGCAAAATCCGGTTTGAATAAAATCGCCCTTTGGGCCTTAGAATGGCGAGTATATGTTTCATTTTTAGGCAGTGACCAGAAACCAATTTTAAACATTTGTTTCCTCGTGATGATATAGGAACCGGAGTGTACACTTTTGCGAACCACCATCCTGAAGTTCCATCAGATATT
Source organism: Calopteryx splendens (assembly GCA_002093875.1). NCBI lineage: Eukaryota > Metazoa > Arthropoda > Insecta > Odonata > Calopterygidae > Calopteryx > Calopteryx splendens. The sequence continues at coordinate 281,317 of LYUA01000924.1, read as the reverse complement.
TTTCCTAGCTCTTATTTTAGCGAGGGAGTAGAAAAATGAATTGCAACTAAAAGTTGAAGCCATTATTAACGAAACGCAAGTATTTCTTTAGCCTTAAGAAAATGTGCACCGAGATGCCGGAATACATATTACAAGCAAAATCCTGCATTAAGTTTTTCTGAAAGCAGGCGGTCGGAAATGGTTTTTTGTCCTGCGTTCAGTCCGATAGATCCATTGCTTAACTCCACAACGTAAATAAATCAAATTTACCAGCCTGAAGTGGAGTAAATGCGTGTTTCATTATGATATTGTGATGATAATTCATTAATAAAAATAGGAGTTTTCTGTTTTACAAGTCTAAAATAAGAAAAGCTTTATTTCCGAAAGCTTAGAAAAAGCATAGCGATAGGCATATGAAATTCCTCATTAGATATCAAAAACTTCGATGAGGGTAACGTAAATTTCGTTCCTGCCGTATGCATTGTAACCGAGTGTCGAAATTGAGCACAATTATAATGAAGTGATCTATGAAAAGGAAATACAGTTAAGGGAACATGCGCTCAAATGCATAGTACATTACACCCTCGAATGCATCATTAGCAGAAGGATACGTTCATGTATCTCGAACTCATAATTACCGACTTTACAGTAACGTCAAAACAAAATTTCGATAGCAGCAGCTTTCTCACTAAAGATTACGATACATGTCCAGCCAACCTTCGAAGCAGAAATTTTTGTATTCAGTCAAGAGACCCTGTTTGAGCATTCTGAGAGGTTAGCATATGCAATCGTGCAGGTGTGTGTGTAGGCATGTATTTATACGTGCATGAATAAGCGTACATATATATATA
>LYUA01000924.1:222814-236799 GCA_002093875.1 Calopteryx splendens | reverse complement strand
CAGCTGCCGCTTCCATCCCCCTCCTTCCTCTCACATCGCTCTCGGGCCCCCTGTAATATATAACCGCCGCCGCACGCATCCCTTTATGCGAAACTACAGCCTCGCCCTTGATGCCCGAATGCGGCCCAGCAGGAAGTGGCATCATACCCTCCTCAGAACCTCCGCGCGGTTCGGTGTTCGTTTGGAATCGGAGCGCGAGCGAGCCTGTCCTTCGCTCGAACCGAACAGTTTGACTGTGAGCCGTGAAATGCGGACCCGGGCGATTAAAAACCGTGCTGTCAAAAGAAAAAGTTCACTCTCTCGGGAGAAAAATGACGAACTGTCATAGAGGGATTGTTTTGGGACGGAAAAATGTTAAGGCTAAATAAAGCAAACCGCCAACGGAAGATGAGATGGTTCTCTCTTGTTCGCGTGTGCGATCGTGATAAAATAAATAGAAATTGAGTTAACGATTGCCGTTCATGCTTTTTTATTTCACCGCGTCAAAGATGTAAAGGAAAAGGGTACATTTCATTTACTCGCTACCACCCTTTAAAATTATTCCCTGGGCATCGTTTGACCCTCGGGATTTACACCACCACCACCAATTTCCCCTTTGTGAGCCCACGTTCAACGGCAAGGAAACGAGGTATATTGTGATATGACATCCTCCCCCTCCCGTCGTTTGAAGCACCTAGTGGTTGCCCCTCAGAAGCAAGGGAGGGGGGCGGACGGAAGACAGTTTCTAGCCCTCAAGAGCGCGTGTGTGCACGTGTTTTTGAAGGCTAAGACACGCCGGACGCAACGCTCAGTTAAGGCCCGTTCAAACAAAATCCGACAGCTTGAAGAGGCCTTCGGACGCCAGGGCGACAAGCACTGCCAAGTATCACCCGCCTCAATTAACCGATTACTCAACTGTGGACTCCGAGGGCGTGAGGAGGGGTCTCCATGTGTCGCCGGAAAGTCGGAAACTCGTTGACAAGTTCGCGGCGGGATATGGATTGTAGTTTGCTCCCGGGATCCTTTTAGAGTTTGTGCACGGGCTTCATCCAACGGTCAGATGGCCCCGCACGCACTCCTTGATTTGTTTGAACGGAGGCGGTTGCTGGGACGATGTGTTTGACAACAATGCCAATCACCATTAGCTTCAGTAAACAAAATGAAACAGCACTCCTTCTTCCACTCAAACTCGGACTTGCACAAAATTTATTTATCATCTCATTTACTTCACCCATTAAAAAACTTTGAATTTACATCGTATTAAATGCTATTGGTGGAGAGTCACTCACCGGCTCCTTTCATAGAATCCTGAGAGAGGTCCTCCATCATTTCGTCACCAAGTCCTTCTTCGAGTAGACTATACCTGAAAGGAGAAGCGAGTGAAAACACTTCTTATAAAGGTTTCATATGTTTTTAAAATGTAAATTTGATAAAAAATATAGGAAAATGGTTAGATTTGGGAAATATACGCTCAAATGCAATGTATTTATGATTGGATTTTAATTAGTACAAAGTTCAAATTATTTTGAAGTAGGTACGTATTTCAATTATTACATGGGTAGCATAGAGTTAACAATTCAAGTCACATAAAATTAACAATATAAATAAATAGCTAAAGTAAAAATATATACTAATAAAATATTACAAATGATACGCATCTATCTATTTCATCTCATTCTATTTTAATAATACTACAGTTACTAGAAAACTTTGAATCGGAATAGGTTATTGCATGTGTAGGATTGCTTGCAAATAAGCGAATTTTATTGGTCTAATTACTAGCAGTTCATCTTGCTAGATATATCAAGGGGGTTTAAGATACCACGGCCCTTCAGCTACAGCTGAAGTATGAGCCGAGATCACGTCAGAATAACTGAGGATACACAAGTACCTTCCGCAGAGTTGAATTCTCCGAGAGAAATTTTCATGCACACCTGCCTATTAATTCGACAATGACCATATGTATCTAACTCAAAACCATTTCTCAGAAGCTTTAGTACGGCCAATAAAGAAGAAGAAGAAGTAATATAGTGCATTATGATATCCTTGAGAATCACGTTTCATGTCTCATTTTACAACACCACGGGAAATGTAAAAGTAGATAGTGGAATGTGAGTTCAAGGAAATTGTGGGAAGTTTTTAATTGAGGGGAAGGGATTGTCAGAATCGGAAGAACTATGAATAAACTAGGAAGGTGACTTCTGAAGCGGCGATTACAGAGTGATATGCACTGGGGATGTTGCAAAACTAGAAGGACAAGGAATTATATTGAACTCCAAATGTAATTATGGTGACGTGATGATAATGATTATATTAAAGGGACTCTCAACCGATGCACTCATAATGCAGCTTTCTTTCTTTCGCACAGGAAACAGCTGGATAACCGAAATATAAAATGGAAGAAGTTCTTGCTGAAGGAAAGCTCAGGGCTAATGAAATGGAGCAGCAAGAGCGATGGAGACTACATAAATGGGACAGGTTGGACTGACAAAACGGAATACCATTGAAGGGAGAACAATGCCGATGGAGCTTTGTAATGAGAAGGAAATGGTAGAATTCGATCTACATTGGTGGAGAAGTTTGACGTGAAATATTTCGGCCGACAGCGTAGGGTACTTAATTAACTATCTTTTAATGAAGCAGAGGAGATTGGTTGACCAGTGGGTAGAGCACTGGACTCCTAATCAGAGACATGGGTTCGACTCCGGGCGACCCCTTGGGTACCCTCAGCTTCAAGCTGCGTGATTTTTCGGGTAACAGATCTTGCTGGGAAACAGCAGGTGGCAAAGGGAAAGGCATTGGGTAGGCTATACCATCACCTATCAAACCAACCTTCAGGTACTGTGGTTAATTAAGCAGAGATAGTGTAATTAAAAAAAGTAGATTTTATATATGCATGTCACAGAAAGAAATAAATGCAACACGCTAATAAATGCGTAAGAAAACACTGATTGAAATTAATTAAACATCAGATTGATGGAAGTAATGCATCCTTCCATTAAGATCACCACCCCTGGTAAAGCTGGCCAGCGAAGTGGATACAGTTAAATAGTTTAAAGTGAACCTTATAGAGCAATGGAGCTCGTAAAGAAATATGCATCACGTGAATGCAAGTGGTGATCTTAATGAAAAAGACACGCTATGAAACGAAAGATAGCCGCAAATATGAAAAATCGCTTGAGGACTGAAAGAAAAGTGTAGTAGTAACTACATCAAAGATAAACAATGAATAGAGGATCGGGGCGTTAAGGCGAAGAGGTGTTCACTGGTCGCCTCACGTTCTCACCTCGAGGAATCAGGTTCATATCTGAATGGTGGCGGCCGATTTCCCAGAGGTATTTTGGTTGCTACTTCGGCACCTTTTGGAGATCACCGCAAGTGCAGTGCCTGCTCCGAATCCGACGTCTAACTGTGGACTCCTTGACACGACGCTCCTCGTGGGGCTGGCGTGGACGAAGGGTTCTTACCCTTCGCTCCCTTGAAATCCCATTTTTCTAAATCACATTTCACTAAAGAGGAAAGTAGCGGCGAGTGATTTTTTTTGAAAAAAAGGCACTTTGGCCGCTTGAGGTGGTCGTCATAATATCGCATCGTTAAATTCATCTGTAAAAAACTCACACTCGCTCGGAATGGAGACGGATCGGGCGTGAGATCTGAGGTCGCAGGTTTCGGGGTAGGCCGGTTAGTGCGCGTCGCCCGCTGGACTGGATCGGGCCGGCGAGAAAAAAGAAACAAAACAAAAATACCGTTTTTCTGCACTGTTATCCCACGCCGCAGTGCACTGCAATACGAGATAACGCAGAATGAAGGGCTACTATTATCACTCTGCGGAGCGAAATAATACGACGCTGCTGAAGATCTGTGATAATATCACTCCATTTTTGTCGCGACAGAACAAACACAAACGATACCCCTCAACTCAAAGGAGCAATCACGGCTCCAGATCGAAACTTGTTTTTTTTCCTGTAATCCTGCGAACGATAGGTGATTACAATGGTGTTTTCGAGGTCCATCGAGTACAATTTTGAAAGAGGAGGATTTTGAATATTCATGAATTAGGAATGAAACTTGGAAAACTCTTTGACCATAATCAACCGTGAATGGCGTGCTTCACATATAGTCTACATTTCCTGTTACCTGACCGTCGATGCACCACGACTATCAACTATGTAATTAACGCACCGATGGTTCGACGCGACGCATGCCCTCTATAACTAGTTAGACACTCCGGTGATGCCAATATTTTACCCTGATTGATCACAAAGTTTGGGTGAGCTTGAATGATCCACTTTCTATTCTTTCTCACGTGTATTAAAATAGGGAAAACGCCGTCTATCGTCCGTAATTAATGTTTCCCCCCTGCATTGGTGTCAAATCACATCGTGAGGGCCACCGGTGTGATTGGAATGAACAGGACAGCATGCCAAGGGGTGGAATAATAAATCTAAGCGAAACTGACTTATGGATCCTGACTTATAGTCCTCATTAATGTTATTTCACCGGTTAGTTCCGAGGCGAGCTAATATTAGAGGGATGTTTCCGTTTCAGTGATATCCCCGGAGGATTCTCATCAAAGGAAAAACTACTGATTTTCCCCAGTTGAGTTGTTCGATTCACATAATTCCGGAGGCGAAGCAACAAGTAATTTACCACATTCGGGCATGAACGAATGTGCTAACAAACATAATCACCGCAAGTCATCAATCCTAGGATTGGTTTGCGAGCAGTCCTCCAATTCATCCTTTTACTGTCTAATCCCATCGACGATCCTTGCGTTGACTCCATCACATTCTTTCCACAATTCATGTTTGGCCTTCCTCCGAAGCCGCGACCTTCCACGTCTCCTTCTCTTATGGTCTGCAATAGGCTAATGTGCCCTAATTTCCCCTTTCTGCCTAAGTTTCTTCCATTACCTCTACCTTAACCCGCACTCTGAAGAACCACTTAATTAGTTACTTCATCAATCCATTACATTTCATTATTTTCGGTTGCACAGAATTTCCATTGATGCAAAACATCTTAACGTTTGCTGTCTATACTTATATCATGCAGCGCTAGACAACGCAACGTAACAGCTGCATTGATGTTAATTAAAGGCTTTTATGAAGAGTTTCCTTTCACCCTTAGTAGTTCGATAGAAAATCTTCTACACTGGAGCAATTCTACTTACTATTCCCCCTCCTACTTCCAACACTGTTGATCCTGAAAAATTAGCAGCACTTTAGTTTGTTTAAGTGTTCCTCCCTAATTTTATTTTAAAATTATCATCCTAGTTTCTCCAGCTACTGCGAAATACAATTGGCTTATTTTAACGTTGAACTTTTCAATTATTTCACTCTAATGTTCCTTATTCTCCATTACTTTACTCATTCATGTGTCATATGTTTGTCTGATCTTCTTTCCAAACTTAAAATGTAGGTATGCCATCCGTAAACAGCAGCATTCTTATTCTTGCACCACCTTTTATTTACTACCTTCCCGACGCAACGGAGGCAATGAGCACCCCTACATACTTATTTTGGTTCCTTCTCTAATTGTATCACAGCTGATCACAGAGGTCAGTATGTGCAGGGTGTGTATTGATCTTCTTTCTTTAAAGCTCGTTATTTTTTCAGACTATTCAGCTTCATGCTCCACTCTACACTTCTAAAAGATTTAGGCAGATCCATAAAATAATGAAGGCCAAATGATCATTCCATATTCTCTAGAGGCAGAGTATCTTCTTTCAGTTCAGTTTTTCGTAAATACGAAGTTTACATTTAAGTACTGCTAAGCTATCCTCCCCTGGCTTTGGAAGACTATTCTCGCCATAACTTTCGGTGGGTCGTCAAGTTCGAATGATTTCACATTTATCAGCTCTTTTCTTTTTCCACTAGTGCACGAATATGCTCTTTTGAAATTCAACTGGGATTCTTCTCTGTTATGGATCATCATCACCGATTATAAATCCGATAACTGTTTAGTAAGAGCTCTTTAAGCTATCACATTGCCTGCAATTTTTTTTCACTCCTCTATAGACCCTTACGCTGGCATCTTCCAATGCCTACTTCTCGTGATCCATCCTTGGCCTCTTCTGCACTTCTTCCCGCCATTGTTACTTAAATTACGGCCTCCAATAAACTATTGTGCCTCTGGATGTGTCTAATTAGCTCTTCTATCCATTTCTACGATAGAATTCCCTCTTCGCCAACTCTTTGAAGCACAGAATTCGTAACTCAGTCAATCCACTTTATTTTCACAATTATTCCGTAACATCACGTTTCCATGGTTTTCAATCTTCGCATCAGAGCTTCCCTTACAGTTCACATCTTGCAGTGAGTCAACTCCAAATTCAATTGTATTTCGTGTTATTTGGTGGAATGTTTCGAAGCTGGAATTGAAACAAGCAACTTTTTATCCCTCACGATTTTTATTTCCTGGAAGACTGCAACCTCTCCCCACCCCCCATTCCCTCACGATGCTATTTAATCCTATGTCACGTTCTGCTAGGCACGTGATGATCTCGCGACGCGGTGATACCCGGGTCGTGCTAAAAAATCGAACGAAAAACAAAGGCACTTGTTTCAATTCCAGCAAGTAAACTCCCCGCATTTAATGTTTAATGAATCACTTCCTCATATCAAGACTAGCACTATTTTCTCTTGGAAGTTACTTATTCGGCTAGAAAGTCTTCCTCGTCTATCTTATTTTGTTTGCCAGATCCTCCCTGCCTCTTCCATCACTGGCGACCTTGTTTCCGCAGCAAGCGTTTCATTTGTTCAAGTGTGTTTATCCCTAAATATTAAAAAAGTATCTTCCTTATGTCCATTGCAGACCTTTACCTTAAGTTTATTTTTCTTTGCTTCGAGGTTGTCATTCCATTCATTCCCCTACCCACACAGATGAATAATCTTGTCAGTTCTCTGCAAGTATAGTTATGTCGTCCGCAAATCGCGGCATGCTTCTTTCTCCGTGTATTCGTATGCCTATCATTTATCTTTTCCTCGAACTCCTTGACTGCTCTCTCTCTGTACAAATTATAGAATTAGGACGATACAGAGCCGACCTATTTTAGCGATTACTTTATTTTAGCCTGTTCCCAGCTTTCACCGCATACAACCACTGCCATCCGCTCCATTTATACAGCGTGTCTCAATTCTTAGTCGTTCTAGTTCAGACCAATTTCTTTTAGGACGTGCAGCGTTATTTCACAATCTACGTTATCGAAACCTTTCTCCATATCTACAGACGCATCGAAGGTCTTTCTGTGAATAATCTTCTATAAAAAATGTCTGAGGGCAAGGATAGCTATTTTTTGCTCCCCTAATACCCTCAAAATCCAAACTGGTCTTCACTTGAGTAGGGACTCTTACAATTTACTCTCCATTATTCTTCCCGTCATTAATTCATGGATCGTCAGACTAATTTTTCGAAAGTGCTCACATTTTTCTGTCCGTTTCTTATTTTTAAGGAGAGGATTAAGCTTAAGCTACTTAAATCCATTGATATTTCTCCTCTCGCATAAGCATTACGTATTAAGTTGTAGAACGGTGTCGAATTATTGTTTCCTTAATTTTATATAAGTTCCCTGGATACTTTCTTCACCCCTACCCGTTCTCCTTTTCCTGTATAACCATCAATGCAGCTTCAAAATCAGGCCTCATATAGTGGACTTCTCGCTGAACATCATCTACAGCATTCACTTCTTACATTATTCTGAAGCGTATTTCTTTAAAACATTAAAATGCTGCAAATACTTTTTATATCTGGTAGCTTTATCTTCATTATCATGAAATGTCACCTCCTTCAATATCATAAATGAAAATGTCACCATTTCCATTTAAAGGGCATTACCATAAATTATAGAGCTGCATCAATGACAAGATGGTTTACGGTACATTTACTTCTTTTTAAGAGACTGATATTTTATCTAATAACATTAAATATGGTAAGGTGGCTAAAAATTATGAACGCTCTTCTTGCTATTTAAAAACTATCACGAAAGGTTTTCTGCTTAAAAGCGTTGTGAACACGATTTGGGGAATGGCATGGCCATCTGCGATGCCGACTTTCTTTCCATGAATGGCCACTTTTAATAAGGTTTAATCAATTAATACTTTATTTAAGGTAGTATGAACGTTTTCCATGAATTCCAGGTTCTATTTTAGTAAACTTTAATTAATCTCAAATTATATTCGTCATTCCCTATAGCGAAAATGAGTAAACAATAGAATTTCATGGACACTTATGTGACAGAAATACAGCCAAATTCAGATTTATTTACACTGGTCTTAATAGGACATGGTAAACAAGGTACGGTTTGTATTTGAGAGCTCAATTAAACAACATAAGTGTGATTGGAAAAACTGATTGAGGGCATTAAGTAATCTTTAAAAAAGTTATCTTGGAATGGTGCAGAGATCGAACCTCAACTGCATTTTTAAAAGTGAAAAACCAATATTATATCGCGGTCGCACGAGTTCACTGTCGTGACATATCACGGTGACTGGCAGTAGTGCTGTAGGTTTCTTTGAATGTCGCCTAGATGTGAGACCAAAAGAGAATGTTTGCACACACCAACAAATGAGAATGATTCTCTGGGTCCATTTTATGGGAATGCATTTGTAATAAGAAACATTGCAAGCACTTTCCTGATATTTACATGGGCCGAATTTATATTAAGCCATGATATTTATCTGGCTTTTCGAAATACAATGAAGGTGTCTATACTTGGGTGGTTCAGGGTCAGAAAATGGGTAAACTCGGTAAATTTGTTATACACATGGCACATAAAATTTATATCAATTAATATTAGATTGCAAGATGTGAGTAAAAATGGAAAAGATTCTAACGATCTACGCATGAGAATATTTATAATGCATCCTGGACACATTACCTAATAAAACCATCGAAGTGAAGGGTGTCGTGAATGCATTACATCTGTTGACTTATATGATTACTAGCGAAATAGTAATTTTTTCAGCAACCATCCAATTAAAATAGGTTAAAACGAAATCAATAAGAATAATTTGCATCAGAAAACCGAGAGGTTTTAATGTACAGTGTAAAAATTCCCAATTAGAAGAATATGCTTCTGAGCTCCTTTTATTTTGATTACCACTGAAAATCATGATGCTTTTCAAAGGATATAAGCAACTTCTAATGACGCAAACAGGTCAGTTTGATTATCAATGATACCAAAATGAGTTCGATGGTATAAATATGTTGTTCCTGATGCTCATCAGTTTGTCATTCCTTAAGACAGGCTTTGTGATACATGTATATTTATACATGTTCGCAGCTAAAATTGAATTCCGGACTTTGAGATCTTCTCACTGCTGAGCTTCTGAAACCGCTAATAAGCTTTAGAAATTCTATTACATACACGCAGTTTTAAGTTGAAATAGATTCGGGAAAATAAATCCATATCACGAAAAAATAATGGAAAATCATTAGCTGTGGTAGAGGATATTGGAAAAATTATGTCATCGGGAGTTGATGTAACAGTGAATACAAATAGGGAAAACCTTCAGGAAGTGTGTAAAACTAACATTGGAGGCTCTTCATAGGAGATAACCTTATTATTTGAGCAAAGTTAAACTATCATCGGGCAAATATTTACTGAATCAAGCAAATGAGAACCGAGGTACAGCATTTTTGGCTCCAGGGTACGATATAAATTTGTGTAAGTTGGTTGGTTTCACATTGGTATAATTGGCATATAAGCAATTAATTAGGCCTCAACACTTCTCCAAAAGTTTTATTTGACAAATTGTCGCACTGCCTCGGCTTCGGAGATTATCTATTCTCTCTCAAAAGGAAAGGGAAGTAATTTTTAACTGCAGGAGTCATTGGATTTCTTAATCTTTACATTTTATTTACGGTCCTTATTACCTTATGAATTAACAGATTAACAAAAAACATTCCCTATCGCAAATAAAGATATAAAATAAGCATTGAAATGAACTCCTAGTCATTAATATCACCTTGGAGCTTATTTTTGTGGCATATTTCAGGAGACTCTGTGGGAGCAGTAAATAAAAAAAGTGTTTATTGAAATAATTATTTTGGCAACTCTTTCAGGAAAAAAAAGTGAGAAGTGATTATGGAAATTTTGTGAGTGGATATTTTTTGTTCTTCGTGCTCCCATTATTACTTCGTTTTTACGATGACCTGTTTCACCTGAAAAATTAGTCAGGAGAATGCTAAGAAAACGTTGCTCATTTAAAGTTTGGTATATCGCATAAATACAGCAAGAGAGGAAAAACTCGAAGCTAGAAGGGTTGAGTTTTTATGACTTTGGAGTTGGCTTAGGAAATTTTAGATTAGGCTAGACTAATATTCCTTCTTTCAAAGTTACAAATTTGGCTCATCTGCAAAGATAGAATATTACTCTTCGAAATGGATACTCCTTAAAAAATAGTGGAATATTAGTGACTGGAAGTTTGTTAGGATATAAAATAATATTTGGTGATGATTTGTAAGCTGCGTGAATGAGCCTTTAACTATTACCATGGTAATGAGAATTGAAATGTTTTTTCCGCAAATTTCATATTAATAAAATAATTTTTATTGTTAACAAAGCCAATTTTTAGGGGAAATTTGAACATAATAAAGGGGAATTAAGTCGCGTCTCGGAATTCATTAAGGTGAAAAAAGGTAACATTTTAGAATTCAATTGCAATCCGAAAATATTAATGCTCAAGCCATTTAAAGCGGATTATTCCAATTTATATTACATAATGCCGCACACTCAGTTGAATAGGTAATTCACCAAGCCAATGCCCGCTCTTAATCAATGTTGTTTTGGGAAAAACTTGAAAACGGGCATAAATATTGACAGCAACGGAATGGACTTTAGACACGAGTGTTCGACGCCCACTGGAGATTTTTATTTCTCCTCGTGGAAGGGGGGGGTGCTGAGATTTTATCTTTACCAACACGCTATTTCACTGTGACAGAGACCTGCGGGGGGTTGGTGTGTGCTCGACTCGGGACAGTGCGTTCCTAAATACCACAATGCGCTCCTCTTCCCTTCTAATTTTTTCGCGGAGCGTTGCGCGGAGCACTGCGACACCGCTGGTCTATTTGATAAATTTAATTGTCACAGTCCACTTTTCGGATTTCGCTTGCGTCCAGAACTTTGCCACCGTTCCCATCCGCAACTGGTGGTGGTCATTGGTCTTTTCTTTTGTATAACTAGGATGAAATACCGATGCGGAAGTTTGAAAACTGCAGCAGCATTAAAGGGCCCTCATAGGCACGCACGCCCCATGTGTTTCGAGTTTGCCGAAATGAAATTAGGGAAAGGGGGCTGCTGCACCTTTCTTCCACCTTGGATTGAAGCGCTGCTGCTCGTTTTCGGGCGCCAGAGAATTAAATCCCCACAATTGCATTCCAGATTTGGTGGTAATAACTTCATGCAGTCGTAAAAAGTCTGGTTGAAACTTCCTACTCATCTCTTAACCCGAAGCCTAACTCGAGCTGCCAAAATTTCTCTCTGTTCCTTCGACTATAAGTGCAGCGGTAAAGATCTTGTTTTAAGGGTGAAATGAATAGTTTACCGAATAGACGAAGATCAAATCCAATTGGTTGAGCTTATCCAGATCATTCAATATTCAAATACCTATTGATGCATCTAAGTTCAAAAATTCAATTCTGTATTAGGTACATTTTTCTCCGGCCAAAAGACAACTTGACTTTCAATAACATCGCAACACATTATGTTATTTCTCGTATAATATTACATTTCACTTAAAGGTGGCTCAATAACTTTCATTAAAATTTTTGTCGGAAGTCGGAGAAGTCTATTTTACATTGAAACAAGCAAATGAGAAATAATCATCCTAGATGGGTATCAAATGTATTAGAGATTAATGGAAAATGAATGCCTTATGAGAGATTCCAGGGGCGAGGCAGGTCCATTAAATATTGATTGAAATTGGCAACACGAGAGAGTCAAGAAATTTTCCAACCAAAACGGTAGCTATGCTTTTCTCGAGAAACTGAATTGGAGTCAGAACAATTAGGTTCTCAACAAACTCACTGAATGATAAAGAGCGTCTCGGTTTTTCACTTTGACTAATTCTCCGGCTCTTTTCATTGTGATACCTGAAAACTCAATGATAATGCATGAATGGTATTTTAGGTCCCACCGTCCTTTACTAATGTGGTAAATAATCAAAATGTGAGCAATGGACCGTTCTCTCGATAAGGCTTCGAATTCGCCATTCGTACCTTAAATACGCTATTGGAGAGTTACGAATTCATTAATATATGGGAGCTTGTATTTCCCCAATTTGGACGATACATTAATGATAAAAAAAATTATAGTATCTATTAAAAAAAACGAGCACTATTACTGCGACACATATTTTAATAAACATCTACTAAAATGTTCTGTCGTTGTCATCGATAATTATTTTTCAAACATATAACTCCAACGCTAGTGGAAACAGGTTGTGAAACTCGTATCCTGGTTGTGGGTCACGTGATCACATAACCTATTTAAAAGAAAAAGTAATATTTTAAATTTTTAAACATTTTTAGTTCCAGAATCGGTTGGATAGATAGAGTTTGAGCTAGCCTCCATCTTTACCTGTGGGCTCACGTTTGAATGACAATTTCAAATGGGCACATATTTCGGTACGTACGCGGCTATCGACCAGCCGATGGATGGAGAGGTAAAGGAAAGGGAAAGAGAGAGAGAGAGAGAGACAATGAGAGAGATGAGGAGAGAGAGAGAGAGAGCGGGGACTCGATATGTATTGGCGCATTGCGAGGGCAAAATGAGCTTTTTGCGGTGAATACGCTCAGGTCGGACAGCAATTCGAGAAAATTAAAACCATTCAATTTTGCTCTGGTTACGTGTTCGTCCCGCGAGCAATTTGGCCTGACATTTGATGCGTACCTGGCAGAGAGGCATGGGGCAGAAAAAAATGGAAACAGCGGGCGAAAGTCAAGTTCGAGGAAAGAGAGAGCTTTCGGCATTTGTGCGTGTTTTTGTCTGCGTGTGCTTGTGCTCAAGCCGAAGACCGGAGTTACTCCGTCTCTCGTGCTCCTCCCGGAAGCCACGGGTTTGCATTGAGAGAGAAAGAGAGAGCTACTCTCTTGGTCAAATCGTCCAGAAGCTAATTTTGGTCGCATTTTTAAACGACCTGCTTAGAGGTCTATAAGTTTTTCCAATCCGATAAAAGCCCTCAGGGAGCCAACAGGATATATTTTATATCTATGCAGCACACGGAATGCAGATTGAATAAATACGACCACCTGAGTTGGTTCATGCGGTGGGCTGGATCATTGGTAAATTTCTATTGTTGCAGTCTTATCCAGCATAGGGTAACAACTGAAAATTTTGTGTTGCTAAGGAGGTAAACCATTTTGCAGTTTCCTTTTCTGGTTAGGTGTTTTTTTTAACGTATTCCAAGATCAGACTGCGTAAATAATGGTATAGTTACCATTAAGGTTTCATCAGCATGAGGCAAGGCCGATAAAAATGATCTGAACGTGTAACGCCAAGGAATAATACATTTGACTCCCTAACAGAAGATGGTCAACTGCGTATTGCAAATCGAGTAATTAATAATGCCAATATTTTTAATTCGTTCAACGCTCACGTGAACTATTACGTTGCAACGAATTGGAGTATAATTTTACGCCAGTAAAGTGTCAATAAAATTAACTAATTAACTTCGGAACGTAAAAATTCTCTGATTTATAACTTACCTACTAATATATGTTTGTATTCGTAAATTTAGAGGATCGCTGCACAACTTGAAAAAAACTGGAAATTACATAACATAAGAGTGGGATATTAAGATTCTGGTTTTTGGGCTTTAGTCAAATCAAATTTTATTGACTAATCTGCCAATTAATGCTTATGTCATATACTTATTCCAGCAATAACACTTGACGATGGATTTAATTACGGACCTGTCTAAATATTTCTTTCGTTAACATGTATACACACATGAATGTTGAAATTAGAACACAACATTAATATACTCCATTACAGCATAAAATCAAAC
>LYUA01000924.1:21974-34140 GCA_002093875.1 Calopteryx splendens | reverse complement strand
GGGGGGGGGGGGGGGGGGGGGGGGGGGGGGGGGTGAGAGGAGGTTCCTTCTCCCGTGCCACCGCACTCGGATTTCCACGAGATTATCGGGAGCAGAAAATCGCACCGCTCGGATGGCATTGTCCAAAGGCGTCACCCAGGGTTTGAACTCGGGATCCTCAGATCACTAGGTATCGAAACGATCCACCCGCTGGGACTAATCGGAGTGACTCGTCACCGTGAAGTTCGATCGGTGTGCGTCAAGCAAGCGGAAAACAACGGACATCCTCGTTAAGTTGGCTCTGCGGTGTTGACGTTTCCACACTTCGCGTTCGAAAGCTGCTTAAACACACCTCGTTTCGTTCGCGGCGATTTGCGTTCGCTTTTACGCTGAGGACCGAAAGCGGTTTCTATTCGCTTCGCTCAATTGCATAGCTAGCGGAGTTCGAAAGAATCGTGCAAATGAAATAGAATGCGATCGGCTGAACACGTTCGCTTATGATAGTACAATTCAATAAGTTCAGCCAGGCCAACTTCTCGAATGACCTAGCCCACTCTGGAAGGTCGCACCATCTGCGAGTCAAACGTCTCCAAACATTCGGTACACACTGTAGTTTAGTGGTGTTGAATTCAAGCGATTCCTAAAAAAATACATGATCATATAGAATGCTGACGTTTTAATGTTGACAGAGAAATATATCCAGCGAGTGTGAATGGAACTATTTTTGGTGGACGCCTTTGTAATCGAGAGTTCTAGGGACAGAAAATGACATATTTTTCATTAATAATTTTTTATCACTGAAAATGTTGAAATTTAGTTTTTTGCATGAGGTTACGGAGATAAGCCTTTTTTTTAAATGAATTAAAAATTACGCTGGAACGAGTTTTCGCAACTGCTAATTGCTGAATTGCAACTGAACACGTGATTCCCCCCCCCCCCCGCTTAATTTGCAGAAGTTCGAAAACTGCTTAAAATTAACCTCGCATATGGCATTGGCAAAAATAAAGATTTCATTCCAAAAATAATAAGTAATTAATTAAAGTAGAAATTGATAAATGTTTTGACAAAAACTAAATAATTGATGCCACAAAAATTGCATGCAAAACGAAGAAATAGATAGAAATTTCATTTCGGAATTCACATGAAAAACAAATAAAACAACACCATCTGAAAACCGGAACAACATCGCTATATTGCTAATCCAAAAACTGTCACTTGCACTATTGTTCATGTTCGTTGTTATTTTGAAATGACTGTCGTTTTTGCAACACTTGGGAAACGGAGTCCAGTTGTAACTGAGCGTTGAATCAGGGAGAGGGCCATCGATATTATTACGCTTTCGATTAAGGGACGAACGCTAACTTCGGATGGCTAATTGAAGCGGAAACCAATTAGCTGACGTGCACGTTGGACGGAGCACGATGACCGAGTCGTTTCATGAAGTATGCAAGCACCGGCTATGAGCGGATCAACAGTATGCACGAAAGTCCTGCCGACTTCAGCGTGGCCATGAGGATGAACTTCTTAAGGCACGGAAGAGAAAGCGAGGAGGAAGCACTGGAATAAGTGAAATTTCACCCTCACTGTAATGGGGCTATGGTTTGATCCAGTCGAAAAAAGTGGATGAGGCATTCATGTGCTAGCAGAGCGGAGTCGTGCGATCGACCCGATGCTGAAGGGCGATGCTCGGAGCGTGTTGTCCTTTGGGCAGACAGTATACATTTTTACCGAGAGAGGGGGGGTAAGAGGTAGGGGGTAACAGACGATTTAATGAAAACGTCTAAAGAGATGGACAAGGTTAGCGGCATCGCAGGCTTCCTCCCGTACCTCCTTTGGGGCGAGGGGTGGCGGAAATGAGTTCATGACTCAGGTTTAAAAAGTGCCCGGCCGATTGAACTGCTCGTTTCCCTTCCCCATAGTGCTGGGACGGTACTCCAATGAATGTGAAAGGGAGTATCAAATGAGTGATTTTCATGTGTGAGGGCATATCCATTTCGAGGGGGAAGGTAAAGGGTAAAGGAAAAATAAAAAAGTTGAAGAATCTTAAACGAAAAGACACATTTCACGACCACCCTTGAAAAACTCTAACAGAAAAGTCATGTTGTTCCAAATCACGACAACCCCAAAACCCTATGATCTTATGTCGGGAATCGCCTAGAAAACCGTCTACCAGTGAGTGAACAAAAGTGCGAAACTGTCTACTGAGTTCCTAAGTTGTTCAACATGCCAGGAACACCATAAGGAGAACCTATCTGCACTTAAAATAGAGAGGACTGGTAGAGGACAATTAAGATTACTTATTTAAACAAAAACAACAGAAGACAAGGATATAAATATGAATTATATATGCTAGAGCTAAAGTAAAAACTAACTTTGGGTCACTCCGCGACGGAAAAATTGTTTTCAGAAAACTAACAAATACGGCACACTGTGAGACGCTCTTCAGCGGCATTCACTACACTAAGGCGTTGGAAAATTAGTCACAAAGTGGTCAAGTGCAGCTCGCTCACTTACAATTCCCTGGGAGGAGACTTGAGGTCCTCAGAAAATGCTAAATACTTGCTCCTCACTCGAATATCGGGTCATACATAATTTAGTTGATAAATTGAGAAAAATAATTACTTGTATAAACTATTTGGATTATTTTAGGAAGAGTTTGCGGTCTACCAAAGGATAATGAATTGATTCGTGAGGTAGACAAAATACAGAGACACTCCACTGGAGTCTTCAAAAATTTTAACCAAAAATCAGAGGCAATTCTCATAGGGAACCTCTCCACTCGCGAAGAATAGGTACCTAGTTTTTTCTTGATTGACCTTCACTTGAATTACAATGGAAAAAATGCCAACCAATTCCCAATAAGCCCACGTTACATGGATCCATGATGCCAAGAAGTATGCTAGAATAGAAAATGTTCCATTGCCTAACGGAGATAAGGAATACACTTCAGATGGCATTCATTTAGTAAAGGAAATTTTGCCTGAAGATTGTCTACAATGCAAAACCTTTCCAAGTAATTCATTCCCATTGCTTCACGCTACTCAAAAAGATGTGTTCACCAGTTTTTACAAGAAAAACTTCAGTATAAACGAGTTTTTTGATTGAACCTTATATAATTTATGTTTCAATTACCTTTTTTTCAACGCGAAAACTCGATGCTCGGTGCAAAAAACAATATTTTGGACGCATAGAAGCTTCTGATTCATATTGAATTTCCTTTTACGTGACTTGTGCATATTTTTTGAGTAAGAAAAGAATAACTCATTGACATAAAATTCCTTCAGTATAATTTACTTTAAGATTCGGAATTTTTAAATTCAATTTATAGAATTTGTCAAGATAAACTAGCCAGGAACTCGATAATTTCCCTAGACAATACATTCGTTCGACAAAAAATATTCAAGTATCCGATTTAAATTAAAAAAAAATTTCTAATAGCAGTCTGTTGCAGGAATTTTTTCCCTAGTCCCAGATTATATTTTGCTCAATTTCGTCCCTCCAACTTTGACATTTTTTTAGGTCGTTTTTTGTGTTTCCGACGTAAAATTCCTATATTTTTTCATTGCTAATGCAATTTTTAGCTGATGCACATGACGTGGTAATCATTCCCGGTTCTTCGAGTGTTTGGAGATTTTTAGTAAATGGCCTATTTTTGCACTCCTTATAACTAACTGAGTGCATTTTTCTCTAATCTGAGGATTGATAAATAATGTTTGGATTGTATTTCGGTTTAATTTCACGAGTATAATCTCTTAAAATACCGCATGAGTTCACTTTCTGTCACTGTAGGGCTACCTGCGGCGTCAAGTTCAAATTTGTAGAAATATTTAAAATTCGCTACTATTTTCCTAGTTTATGATCGTTTGACTTTTTTCGAACTATTTCATGTTTCAGAAACTGACATTTCCGCTTAATTATGACTTCCAGTCGTGATTCTATCGTGGATACCGAAAGGTTAAGCCTCTGAAATGTGTCACCGCTACGAAAATAATAAAAAATCAATTATTAAAGAATAAACATTGGCTTTGTTATTTGATTCTTTATTCCATTCAAGTTGAATTTTAAATTATAAATGGGTAAATTGAAATTAAGCATCAATTTAATTATGAATAAATCGAGATTTTGAATTTGTGTGGAGATTTCAACACGAACCAATATGAAATTCCGATGCCAATAAACACGTAGATACAAAAGGGATGCTAATGTATCCCATTACTTCTAGAGGACTTCTCTATTAGTAATCCATGTGGTATACATGTGAATCCATCAAATTTCCACCATTAAAATTAGATTGAATGAAATCATGTGTATTCCATGAAGCATTCTGAATGTTCGAGTTTGTTGTATCTGGTTCCTAGGAGATAAGTTAAATCCCACATTACAGCGAATGACTTGTCCTAGCCTTCATTTTTGCGGGAGAAAACTGCGAAACAAACCGATTTGGAGATCATTTTTCACACGCTGAATCCCAAAATTAGCGTCAGCAGCGGTTTTCGAAAATAGCAGAAATGCAACAGTCCACGATGAAAAAAACAGCAATTTTAACATTCCTGCAGAATCTCAAAACTAATCAAATACTATGAAGATGTATTTCATACACTTTCTATTTACTGTTGTGTTTTTTGATGCTCATTAAGTGATTGCCGTTCACAATAGTTAAAAATATTCAATTTCATCATCATATAATTATATTATTTCATCATTATTTAACATAGCACAGCATTAATGAAATACAACAAACAAAGCAGGAATTTTTATCACACTTTTGATGCCACTTGCAAGGCTATATCGCCACGCAAAATAAATAAGAGGGGAATTAAACCCATGACCTTCTGGTTGCAAAGTAGCTTTTCACCAAATTAATCTGGCCTGCTCACTGAGATGAATCACTGTCATCATCACAGCAACTGTACCAGCGGGACCGGCTATAAGGTCAACCCGTCTTAAGGCGTTACTCTCGCTTCGCGAATGAGTCACATAGGTACGTGACTTCAGGAGAAGAAATATTAGTCCTGCTCGACCTAAACTCTCATTTAATCCAATCCAGAGTCGCAGAATCTCTACCTTCAGGAAAAAGATCAGGATATTTAAGTAACATACGGCTGTAAATATTAATTTACAATTCGTTACAATTTCGTTAGGAGACAAAAGTTTATATGACGTCAGATATGAAGTTGAAAGAACAAAATGGAACATTAATGGGAAACGTTCCAAAGTCTAAAGTGACAGATCTCGTTTTTTATTGAAAGAGTTTTCATGTTGAGGCCTCCCAAGAATTTTTTTGTGTTTTCTGCTGCTAATATTTCATCTCAAATATGACACAAAAGTGAGCTCCATCCTGGTAAAGTTAACCTTGAATCACTTTGAAAATCATCTTGGTATCGTCGTTTGAGTTGCTGTGTCGCAGTACCTGAGCCTAAAATCTTTTTCCTGTCCGTAAAAACGTGAATCAGATCAGATATGTAGATTTTTAAAGCACTCCCATAACTCTTGTTAAAAATTCCTCATCAGTAGGTATAATAATGCTGACTAGGTAAGTTTCACGAGTTTGCAAAAATTATCAAGTTTATTTCACTCTTTCGGAACCTCGACCACTTGGGCAAAGAAAATGACAAAGCATATGGGAAACCGATTTTCACTATCTACGTTAATTAAATGTGACTACGAAGAAAACAGGAAATAAAAAAATTTGGATAACAATTTCTATCTTGTTGAAGTGAATAGCAACGGACGGAACGCAATTAATTCAGAATTTGATCATTATAATACGAATCAATTCAACTTCTTCACGATGCGGTTTCTATTTAATTAAGTTAAGGCAAGTTTCTCTCTAGATTATAAATTGTTTCATCCCAAGCACCCGATCCTACAATTAGTCCAGGGGAACATTCCTTACAATGCATGTTAACATTCTCTTTCCTGGCTTCAAAGGTGAGCCAACGATGGTTAAATAAGCCTACCTGCAATGCTGCCATGTGGCATGTTACGTTAATAGAATACATTCGTGTAACCACTAAAAAGCTTTAGTTTGTCACTTATTAAATTTTCAATTACCAATAAACTACTCCCAGATTATTTAAAAAAACGAAGTACTTACCTTTAGATTTTTTTTGCCATAAAGGAATTTAATTTAAAATCTCAAACACCAAGCCTCGAATACTGCTTTCCCATAAGAAAAATGAAAAAAGTCTACTGGTCCCATTTCTGTAAAGTGGTAATAAAAGTTTTACTTTTTGATTTTTTTAGAAAAAAGATTTTACAACTATAGTTTGAGATGAAATACATCAGTCAAGTTAGACTTCTAAAATTTGGTGCTATGCGATAATTGGGACGTACCATAATTGATTGAGATGGAGATTCTGTGCCATCCACTGACGGATAGGTGCGATAAGAAGATTTAAAAAAAATTCCGGTTGTCTCGAAACCAACTAAAATCTAAAGATGAAACTGAAACGCCCGAGTGGGGGGGGGGGCATGAAGTAATGCGTTGAATATGCCTTAGAGCTGAGCGTATTGAAAATGAGCCCGGGAGGCTAATCACCACTCACCAGTTGCATTGCGCACCATTTGTCACCAGTTGCGCCGTACTAATACAGTACCGACATGACCCTGTTTGAAATGGAGATCACATGAGATTCATAGGCGCATGACGGGATATGCATAATGGCGCCGCCCGGAGCGGTCCTCGAGTCTCCCCGCCTCCTCCCGAGCCCTTCCTTTTTACCCCGTTCAGGGGCATTTCTCCGCACCACTGCAATAGACCAACAGTACCACCCAGGGCGGATCCCCCGCCACGCCCCTCGGTATGAATCAGTGCATTTTAACCCCCAAAAAACTTCAGGGAATCCTCAAAAATCGAAGATCCATGAATAACTGGGTCTTGGTGAGATCTATAGTTATCTTTTGCAATAATAGAATTCCAATTCGTTTCCCAGTTCATTTACATCAATTCACCAACCATTGGGGTACACATACCAGGAGTGCAGTGTGAACAAAATTTTCCTGATCTAATGATGAAATTATGCTGGTGTATCTACAACGGTTCTACGCGACATGGAGAAGGAATGAATATTTGACAAATCAATTTTTTTAAGGGCTCATCCAGTGCGGTAAATTTTCATTATAATAACAAAATAATAATAACTACACAAAAGTAACTCTTACAAGCTGACTGCGGGCAAACGCTCTTAATTTATCTCTTCTACTTTATTTAATTCTTACTCTATCGTAACAAAGCTATAGGAACACAAAATACTCATAAAGATTCTCCATTTTTTCTTACAGAGATGACAAAGGTTTTCTCGAACGGTCACAAGTACACGGCTTTAAAGATAATTAGAGAAAAACCGGAAACCTTGTTCATCAAAGCTCTAACCGAGCTTATTTACCACGTGGATCATTTATTCGCTTTCATGATATGACCGCATTAAAATAATGTTCTTCGTATAAAAAAATTAAAATAAATATATTTTAACCATTGAAATGCATATATAATTTAAGGATATTCAATGATTTTAGTCTTTTTATATTTTTTATCGGAGTAAAAAGAAACGAACTCTTACCAAGTTCATCAAGAGGCGCTGGCAACAAACATGATATTCAATCCTGCCGATGGATTCAGGGTTTATCGCTAAAATTCGAGGTTTCAATCTCGATGACGAATTTACATCGGTGGGGAACCTACAGGACCTGCAACCTGCAGAGATTATTCTTCGTCCCCTCCTTACACTCTTCGCCTCTGTGTTGTGCCCGTGGGAAAGACCTTTCACT
The DNA here is from genome assembly GCA_002093875.1 of Calopteryx splendens. NCBI lineage: Eukaryota > Metazoa > Arthropoda > Insecta > Odonata > Calopterygidae > Calopteryx > Calopteryx splendens. The sequence continues at coordinate 26,391 of LYUA01000924.1, read as the reverse complement.
TGGCATCCCTTGGTAAACGATGGGATGGGAATGTCCTGATGTGCTTGACCTTCAAACTGTGCATGCGTGATGCACAATTCTGTTTTTGACGTTATGAAAATTGTGAAGGAACGTTCAAAATTGGATCTGTCCATAGGCCAATGCCCCATGAATATGAATCGACGGGACTGAAGTTCGCCTCTGGAATTACAAAAAAGGAGGCAGGAAGCGGAAAGGGACTCTTGGAATTCGGCATCAAGAAAATATTCGCTCACAATGGATCTGATCAACTCTTATTCGAGGGAAAGTGATTGTGAAAGGGACTAATTTTTTATGCGAGTGGCGGTGACGACAGCCAATTTATTTCAGTTTCACTACGGAATGCACTCACACTTGCCGTTAGTCACCAAATATAGGGGGATTTTTTTGTGACTTGGTTATTAATAAGTACTAAAAAAAATTTAAGGCGAGGAAAATATACTTTTTGCTTTTGCTCTGTGATACGAGAACAACCAGTTTTACCCAAATGACTTTGTGTCCAAAGACTGTGAGAAAGTAATTTCGATATGAGAAAGTCATTAACATCTTTGCGACGGTCTCAAATTGTACGCTGGTGGATACAGAAATTAGGAAGAATAACTGGATTAAGAATGATCGGTGTTCCACACCATTGATGAAACTGGAGAGGTTCCTGGGGTACTTAAAATTGTGAGCCAATCAACACTTCTCAAAAATAATCAGAAAATGTGATAGTGGTAAGTTTATTGGTTTTTCATAGCAGAATATCAACTCCATCCGGTTGCATTTTATTTATCCACAATATTGTGTTATGTCTTGTCTGAGGAGGAATTTGACTTTATGCGAGTCATGTAAAGTAAACAATTTGATGCGAGTGCCAGAACGCTACCATGGTAAGTGCTAGTAGAGAGGTGGAAACCGGATAAAGTGCCTTAATAGATAAGCGACCATTATGAACAAGCGTCGGTCGAACTGGACTTGCTTGTTTCTTCTATTTCGAAGAGATGGTAGATTAAATTGGTTCTGGGTGACAGAATCGATTTTATGCATAGGGATTCCAAATTTCTAAACAACTATTCTTATTAGTGTTAACTAGGAGAACTAACCTGAACTTGAGAGGCCAAAGCTACTGTTACGGAAAATAATTGCCCATGGAAGTTAATTTTAAAAATCTAAAAGTTTCGATTCCATATGAATAAAAAACATTTAAAAGAGTATTGAACATGAGATTAAATGAAGAGATTGCGGGAATGAATGCTATTTGATTGCGTCAGTACGTATGATGTCAATGGAAACCGTTCCATATCCAATTAATTAATTGAATGTAAGATCCCACGACCTAATGTTAATAAAACTTGTCAGAGTGCTTTTTTGAACGTGGCTACTAGTGTACACTCTTGTTTGTGATGTAATACTCTTCAAATATTTATGCTGGCGACCTGGCCTCCGTCGCGACCGGCAACGATGGAAAATGTAAATGACTCTTACGGAACCATTCTATTTTCCTGATTACGATGCCTTTTAGAAGAAAGAGGCGTCCACGGCTGTCAAATTATTTACCTCGTAGCGTTTGGTCGGAGGTTCAGAGCAGTTTACGGCAAAATTCCGACAATAATGGGTGCTATTTCATTCGATACCTATCGACCGAAAAAAGTTCGTAATGGGCCGAGGAATAGAAATCCAGGGGTCGATAACCCACTCTTCGCGCACAGGGTTTGGCTCGTTGAATATTCGACGATGTCACCTTGAATTTATAGCACAACATTGCTTTTCCAACCGCAGTAGGTTAATTGCGTGCTAGGTACTTTGGACCGTTAACACTTCAGAACTTGGCTGGCCCGAGGCAAGATAAAAAGGTGGAAACAAAAGGTGTAGGCATGGATAATGTTTTCAATCGCAACTTTAGGCCCAGGAGCAAGCGCTTTGACAATGAAGTTAAAGTTAATGCATCTCGATGTTTACTGTATTGATAAATACGAATTTTTAATATTTTTGTGCCACTATAGGGTGCAATATCATGTTAAAGAAGTTCTTTCTATGGTCGTCCCCGATACCGACAGAAGGTAAATCTTTACTGAAGAATTTACCTTTGATAAAATTTTAAAATAACGCATACAATAAAACTGAAAGGATCGCCATATCTACTTGGCGGTGAAACGATTTGCTATTCATTCCACTGCTATCTCTTTCACTTTTATAAAAAAAAGGCAAACATAAAAATATGAAATATTTCGCTCTGATCGTATATCTTGTTGGACATATATAATCGCTTGAACGCGAGGGGAAACGGGATGTTTAGTGAAAAATGTTGTCGATGACCTGAAATAGCATCTCCTCGGACTCGATTATGCAGGCATCAATAAAAATCTGATTTGTATCTGGCGAAGTGTGATGCCATTGTTCGCGCGATCCTAGAGTGAAACAAGCTCGACGAATCGTATTCCCTCAGGGATTTCGGAGCTCGAAACACAAAACTGAATAAACTCGCATCGGTAACTGTCACATTAACTTTGACAGACCTGCCGCACGAGGATAATCAAGTCTCGTCACCTTTTATCTGTGAAATCTTTACCCTGTTTTCGTCAACGGGACGCACTAAAAATTTCTGTGGCTCACGGGCATAGGGCGGGGACTTTAAAGATAGACCAGAGCGGATGGATATCATTGTCGTTCGACTGCAATGGAATGCATCCGATTTATCATCATTTGATCATCGTAAAAAAAAGGATTACAAAAGCTTGAAAATACACCTTTGGATATTTATATGAAAAGTACCATCGAAATTGTGTTCCGGATGAACATCAATTCCTCGCATGCACCTGCTAGTTACGTCACCCCGCTGGTTTTGGCCAATATTTTTTTGTTTGAATGACTAGCTCTTTGAAGTAACTCTCTAAATCAATATTAGGTTCCAGTATTCTAGCGAATTGAGAAATTAACAATAAAGATAAGAACAATTTTCATACCGATTTATTTGTAGCAAAATTATACATTTTACAAATTAATTGAAATTAATAAAATTGTCTAAAAATTGCAATAGATTTGTCACTCGAAATAAATTTTAATTTTTGCGTGTATTGTATAACGATTCGGTTTTTCTCAATTATTTCCATTAGGAAGTTAACAGGTCTTACAGCGAAACTGGTGAGAAATATTTTCCCTTGTTTTCCATTAATTTAATTTCCTTTTATGCATTACTCCTTTCATTGCTTTATCAAACTCTGAATTTTGATAACTAAATACTTCATATTTATGCTTTCCAATGTTAAGGATTTTATTCATGACATCATAATTTTCATGATTCTCTTTCATCATTGTTCTCTATTTTGTATTATTTTACTTTGCCTCATGTATTATTATGCTTTGCCCATTTCAATGCAATGGACAATGACGTGTTGAGGTAGTTATTCGCTACTCAGTTACCTGGAGCTCATGGAATATCACATTTCCCTGTTTTACCTATGCCTTAATTAGCTTGCAGCTCAATCTTCTTCGAACCAAAACCGAGCACATCAATCAACCCTAAGCTTGGTCTGATGGGTAAGGGCAGTTCTCCGATCGCACCAAAGCCTACGGCGCGGAGTGTGGATTTCACAAATTTATAGCCAGGGGGCCAGTCCCTTTCCCTGTGCCGCATGCGATTTCCCAGGAAGACTCAGTTCCCGAAAAATCAAACAGCTGGCGTGAATATAGGGCTGTCCAAACCCACCAGGAATCGAAACCGGGCTATTAGGTCGGTAAATCAAGAGCTGTACCCACTGCGCTATGGCGCCCTACTCTCCAAACAAAAAGTAATTTGAAAAGGCTCACCTAAATTTGTTTATAAGAAATAAAATTTGTAATCTTAGGCGCTCAAGCTCGGCGGAACTGATTTATGATGAACAATATCACGTTTCACACAAAGAATAAATAAGATTACCTACGACTCGGGCTTTAGTTGAGGTGAAACATCTTCAACTTAATCCTTCACAAAGTGATCGCTGTTTGGAAATTAATACACCTATAGCTCGTGAGACCAGAATTAACAAATCCGCAATCACCAGATTTCACCCCTCACTAGATGCTTATCCCAAACTGCCGTATCGGAACGTGACCTGTTTTCTCCTCCGTCAGATCGATCTGAGTAACGTCCTCTGATCCATATGGAAGACAGTTTCCCCTCATTACGTCTTGCGCGTTCCATCCATAATCCGCCTCTCACCCGAGCAACAAAACGGCTCCGTTTCCACGATGCGGGACTTACGGGAGGGGAAATTCAAGCCTTCGGACGCGCCCTCGGAAATCGCCATGGTACAAAACCGCGTTCGGGCAGCCGCCGAACAACGTCATTTTCACCCCTTTTCTGCCCCGGAACGTAGGCATCGGGTGTTTCCGAGGGTGGAGGGAGGGGACGAGGGAGAATAAGGGATAAAGGGAAGGG
>LYUA01000923.1:508928-519667 GCA_002093875.1 Calopteryx splendens | reverse complement strand
TGAACCCGCGACCTTCAGATCCACAGGCAAGCGTGCTACCCCTGGGCAACCTGACCCCCGGTTTCTGTCCGTTCCTGGTGATTCTTCACGAAAAGGGCAGATTACGTCTGTATTTCCAAGTTTGGCTTATTTCCTTGTTTGGTTCCTTTTGATCAGGGTCCCAAAAGCTCGAAGCATACTCAAGATGATGTCTAACTAGCGCAAGGAACACATCTCTTTATCATTTCCATTAGAATATTTAATCACTATGCGTTTGATGGATACCAGTTTCTTTAATGCATCCCCGTAGATGGCCCTAATGCATTTTGGTCTATTTCTATGAATAAACGAAAACTGAATCGGAAGTTTTCTGTCGCTGCTGCACGGAAATAGGAAAATTGCCTCTCAAACAGTCTATCACACGGTTATGGAATACGCTAACAGTTGGCTATTTCGTAATATTTATGCTTTAAACAGAGATTTGTTTTAGGAAACCGGCAAAATGACGAATTTGCTAGACACAGAGTTATTTTTACAGATTTGAATGCAAAGGATTACATCGGAGGCACGATATTCGTCCTCAGTCTGTCTGAAAAAGTGATCTGCGTTAACTCGTTCACAGAGAAATCATTTTTCGATTTCAAGCCTTACTTGAAAAGTTAAAAACCAAAATAAACAACCATGTCTTCGAACTCACCGTACTTCCGACATCGTACCAAATCATTAAAATAATTCCGGCATATTAAATTAGGAGGTATTAACTATCAAGTTTTATTTTTAATTGTACAGGGATAACCAGACGAAGATATTTCAAAGATAATGTTATTTTTTAACAAAGTAAATGAAACATTTTAATAACCAACTTAATTTATAATTATCTCAAAGAAATTTAATTCTCCGAAGTTATCCTAAAATTAATTTCAAGTTTCCTTTAGAGAAAATTTTAAAATAGCCAGCTATAATATTATCAAGAACTTGATTAGCGATGATTTATTTCCTTCCTATGAAACTTAATTGCAAATAAATTCACCATTCTCATCAAGTCATATTCATATATCTTAACCGAGGTAACATACTGCCTACTACTAATCCATATGCCTGCTTTACTGGCGGATAATTAAAAATCTAATCGTAGTCTTTTGAAATGACGACCGAGTGTTGTTAGTACTCACGCTAGCACAAAGAAGACGATTAATTAATCCGTAATTAAGAATCCGTACATACCCAAAAATTGGTAACATTGCTACTTGTCTGAGAAAACTGTTTTTAAATTCACCAAACTTATTGTGATACATGAATATTAACGATTACACTCAATGAGATTATTATGCTATATGTAATTCACTAAAAATGTGCTTCGCAGAATCACCTAAAATAATCGTTTCGTATTTTTAATTCATCTAGGAAACTAATACCCAGCGCGAGTGGATTAGCGGCAGTTATACTTGAGAAACCAAAACGTTCAGTTGGATAGTTGAGTACCACATGTAATTTTTAGGCTGAGAGTTACTCAAAATTACTTTAGCTTAAATACCAACTATTGAACTGTTTACTCCCGATCATGAAACTGATATTATGTACAAAAAACCGAACAAATCCATTTCCCAAGAAGAATAATAAATTTCAAATTATGGAAGTCATTTAGAAAATCAGATGTTCCTGAGTATGCATATGAAATGGAAAATGAATGAAACTCAACGTATTACTCAAATCACACAAGATGCTATGTAAAATCAGCGAATTGTCTCCACACTCGTTAGACTTGGCGTAATTAAAAAAACACTTGCAGTTCATTTGAAAATTACATAACAAATAACACTCCACAAGTTTTCTTTACCATAAAAATTGTTATTTAGTTCCGGATTTTTTCAAGGTAATTATGCAATTTGATTAATTACAATTTTTTTAAACCTTATTTTATAGGTAACTGTACGGTAGTGGGCGCTGAATTCCTCCATGAAAGTAAAATGAATGAAAAGATAAAGCGAGAATATTCTCTAACGCAAACCGTGTCATAAAGATTATAAAACATATTGGAATTTTCAAAATTTTTGGCACATGGTGAAATTAATGTAACAAGATCGCATAGAAGATATAATATTGCGGAGTAACGCGAGGGTAGAGCTAAAAGAGAAAATGTAAGGCCTGTTGGATGGCGGTACATAAAATATTCTGATTCATTCGAAACTGCGCTAAGTACCTGCATGCTACCGAGTAGAGTCACAGGCTCTGCATGGGAATCTTGATGAGGGCCTCCCGCGTTTTGGTGACTGTCCGCATGCTAGGTAAGTTCAAGGCCGACGGCTAATGGAAGGCTCATTAGGAACGAGAGGAGGAAAACCCCGACGCGGACCTTTACAGAAAAAAGAACTGATTTCGGCCCTTTATAGTGTGCGTGCTCAAAAGAGTTGATGAAAAACTGGTTCATGCAGAAAGATTAATTCTAAATGTAAAGATTCAATGATCGCTCTGGCGTTCGCTCGCACGAGGGAATGAATGAGACCGTTCGACTCATTAAAAAGAAATTAGGCCCGAGATAACGATGAAATATTTGCTCGGGCAATTAAAACTATCAGCGGGCACAAACGGCTCCGAAACTGTTATTTTCAGGAAATACCATTTTCAGTTTACTTTCCAAGAAATGCTAATTATGCTTCGAGAACTGTCATTTCCAAGAAATGCCATTTTCAGTTTTTCAGGAAATGTTATAATAACATGTTGAGGAAACCGTTATTTCCAGGAAATGAGCTTGGATTCCTAAACAGATCATTTTAATCTGAGATCCCAAGTTTTTCATTTTGGGAAAAGTTGAGTCGCACCTTATAACTCTACGCTGTGGATATTGACATTCATGTCAATCTTCATTAACATAGTAGCGCCTATGAATTTCTCACGCTCTAGCGAAGAATTTGACAACGTGGTAACGAGAATGTTTGGCCATATGAGAAGTTTCATTCCCATATGGCTTTCCTCGAATTTCCTGAATGTTATCATCTTTAACTTGGGTAGAAAAAATCTGCTGGGTCACCTTTTGATTTCGTTGACCGGAGGTTGAATGAGAATTCGTCCTGAAACTCGCCTATTTTGCTGTAATAGATAAATTGATTGCTTCTTTAGATACAAATGCTTATGCCGCCGAACGAACTAGGAAAGCTTTATTGGCTACAATCCATCTGCCAAAAAGGTTAAATCAAACTTCTTTCCACGCACAATTGCGGAAAACATTATGCATGCATCAGAATATATTGATTCACCAATTCGTCAATCATAAATATTAATAAATTAGATAGCTTTTGGATATTGGGTTTAAATTTAAAATTTGTGACAAAACAAAACCAGAAATACAGTAAAACTTTAAGAAAGCGACATTGAATCATACCTTTTCAATACTTTAAAGTACACAAAAAGTATGCGCACTTTAAAATTAAACACTGTGTAAACTTTACCAAATTACAAGGCTACAATAAAACTCTCAAAATATTACTTCGTCCAAAAATGTATACTTAAATGAATAAAGTTTAAGAAGAACTAGATTCTTTTATCTTTTCAAATAGGAAGTGGTTATTAATATCAATGTAACCCATAATAACATTGAACGGAATGAAGGACCTGAAATACATGAATACTAGGAGTGATAAACACCCCGGAGTTAATTAAGAGTAAAAAACCTACTATAGGAGGGACTGTAAAGAAACCTGAGCTATTAATAAAAATATTTAAATTGTACCTGAACTTGACCAATCAACATATGCTCCTAAAATTAATAATTTATCTGATTTCATGTTAAGAAAATATTTTTTGCATAATTTTATTCTCTAGACGAGGTGCTAAGTGCTAAGAGTAATTACATTGCATGTTTATATAATTTTTAATGCAAAACAGGAAAATTTACCTTTGTTACACGCGATATTTAAAAATCTGCAGTAATTTTCCTTTCTCACACACGACAAAAAACATATCCGGGTCACAGTGGTGTGTGTGTGTGTGCGCGCCCTCGCGCTCTTTTCTCCTCTTAATGCGAAGGAGAGGCGACTACGGTTCAGATGACCTCCAGATTCAGTCGATACGCTCTTTCGTGAATTTCCTATCCGAATATGCCCATCGAATAACACGAATTCCCTCTCTCTCAAATTGAGAACCCCAATTCATCAATGGGAAAGAACTTTTTCCTAAACGCTTACTTCCCAAAGACGTATGGGTTCCTAAAAAGGAAAAAAAACCTTGAGAAGTTCTTTAAAAAAAATGTCAAAAGTTAGAGGGTGAAATTTGTTCCATTCGTATTTTTATATCAACTACTTCCCCTTCATGAATATTTCGTATGAACTACAACGATTCATCACGCACAAGTTATCAATGAGCATTATACAGCCTCTTGAGCTTGACATGAGACCTTTAAAAGGAAGGATAAAAGTTTAGAAATATTATTATATGCTGATTTGAATTTTTATTCGTATAAATTTGCAAGATAATACCGCGAGCAATCATTTTCAAAAGTTTATCCTTGCTCAAATTAAGTGAAATTGACCGAAATATACGAGCATTAAGTTTATAACATTTCATCTCAATATCCATTCAATGTTTTCTCCTGCATATGTTTTTGCGGCTAGATCCCCCGACACGCGAGGAAATAAATCCCCTCTCTGAATATTTAAACGCGATAGAGGCTGTACAGGCAATATTTCAACTGCTATAACTCTTTGCGCTTATCAAAAGCAACCTTCGTGTTGACTGCCGTGGTGATGATAACGCTTTATTTTCAGTTATTCGGTAGACTTAAGCAGGCACATTGAAGTTTAAAGCCATCATCATTCCTGCGATTGGTATTCGGTATTTTCATTATTACTATATCTTACGTGACGATTCGAGGGTAGAATTTGGTTTCCCTAAAAACCTCTTCCTCTTTCTGGATGCCTATGACGATGGTCTTCTCCTCTGTGCGTGCGATCAGCTACGGCAGAATGACCACAGTATCCCATGACGATAGCTCGTTTACGAACGAGTTGCGATAACAAAAGTGAGTGATACCACTTCGGCGTAGTCAAAAATACTTAAGCGCATGGGGAAGGCAAGGAGATAGTCACCAACGGGGGGGAGAAAATATATTTGAAACAGATCAAATGCAATAGGACTACGATTCATCATGAGCGTAGAAAAATAATCAAAAGGTTGATAATGACGCAAATGGATGTGTGCCATTAACTTCCAAGCACCTGGATAAGAATCCCAAGAAAAACCAAATAGGTATTACGTGGCGGCTTGGTTTTCAGGATTTTTGGCGAGGGCATCTCTTTTTTGGTGACGTTTCACCACCTCTACTGCAGGCATTCACAGATCAGGTTGAAGTTCGGCCATGGAAAGATGTCTACGACGATGAATCCGGAGAAAACCTGCCACAAAGGAGCGAAACGAACACCTTCGTAAAAAAATCTTGTATCAGTTTATTAAGGCCACTTTTATCTTATTGCTGCTCTAGTATCTCCACCTTGATAACGGCAGCGAAATATACTTGGTACGTTTCTTTTTTCCGTTGTGCCCGCCTTAAAATTAAAAATTTAGGTACTATCAATTGAAATAGCTCAAATGTGGATATTTATTTCATTAATTTCTTAATCCAATTTTGTTAGCCGAAATAGCTAAGAGGAGCATACCCCGAGGGGTTTTAAATGGATTACTTACAGACGAATACGCCATTACGATGATCAAGTGTCGATTACACACCATGCAAACATCCTAACTCAAAGAGTAAAAAATATCAAATAAATGGCAGAATGTTCTTCGTGCGCCCGAAGTCGTATCGAGCAGGCATAGAATGCGCGATAGGTACTTGGGATGAATGTCTTTTTCAACGTGGGAAGGGTATAAACATTTCCAGTTATCTGTCACACCAAAGGTCATTTACGGACTTTTTTATGACATTTCGATTGACTGAGAAAAGATTTCCCGCGTATGCGCCTCTGTGAATCATGATAATATTTCCGGTAGCCCAGACCGCCCGTTTTGACGTGGATATGGTGCTCGACTTTTTCTATACTGAAGCACCACCTCGCATGAGACCACTCGACGATGAATATAAACATCATAAGCCGCAATGAAATGGCACAATCGGTGGCACATCGTGAATAAAACGATCGATCAAAGTGTAAACGTTTATTTTCTCCAGAGAAATGATTTTCAGTCTCAAATTCAGAAAGCACTCAAGCGATGCTCAGTATTAATTTTGTGTAGGGACACCTTTTCCATTGAACGTTAAAACCCCAGGTGTACGCAGAGTTGAAACTCAACGGTTGGATGTTTGCCGGATCGAACGGCAGATTTGAAACACTTGGAAGGCGAATCACATCTACGCGTTCAAGCAGGTCGCTTGCGGCTACCCGTGCCGAATTGTCAGCACCGATTACCGCGATCAGATCATCTGAACAATAAATTCGACAAATTGTGAGTGAAGTACCTAGTTTACTATCCCGATTCGTACGATTTGGTGCAAATAATCAAAATCACTGGGATGGGGGAAAATCCATCCAAGCATGAAACACGACCGTGTTCGATAGTGAATTTTTGTAGCAGTGGGCGTACTAGTCGAGGCCAAGTGGACTCTCATACGAGTCTACTCCTGCGTGTAATGACCACTTCACACGGATGAATGACTTAGATGCACACACACATAAAGCTTTCAAAACTTTTGATCATTGGAGTAAGAAGTGGAAAGTTACGTAAATAATTGACACGCGGTTTTCAGAACGACCAACACCCACTTTTTAACTGACAAACACTAATTTCATCGCTTGTTTACGAAAGGATGGCGACTATGAAGCAATATTTTCGCGTATACCTGGACATTTCAGGACAAAAAAGAAAACATTCGACTAATTTATCGTCCACGGAATAGTCACTTAAGTCTTTTTTAAAAAAAATCCTCAATTTGCAGTATTACATGCACCAGATTTACGCTCACTCATGCATTGTTAATAATGATGAGAATAACTACGTGCATTCATTTTTTGTAACGGTGGCCCGTCACTATATATATCCATCACCGTCATAATATTATACTTGCCACGGCGTATATAAGTACAGCAAAGTGGATCAAAAGCTATGGAATCTGCAGAATATTTGTACCAACCCATGCATTAATCATCAATTGACGCAGTTAGTTCGTCATACTTATAAAATTTTCTTTGGTACTCGTTACTTTCAGCAGGGAAATTACTTGAAAAGCTGTGATTTATACACCAACAGCTTACCGTCCAATCAAAAATGCATAAATAATTGTGATTTTTCAGCAATTTAATGATGGTTTACATTGATCACCGTGGCCGATTTTTTGGGATAAATTTCTAGTTGATATCTCACTAACAATATAGGGCTAATATTTTTTTAATTTTTAGTTGAAAAATGCAAACTATTCAAGCGTATTTTTCTAATCATAAATAAAACCACAGTGATCTAGGAACAGCTGCCGTGAGCATTAAGTGCTTTTTATATACTATCGCAAACCTCGAATCTGAATGCTTTAGCTCTTTTTGAGAATTTAAGGATAAATAAAGAAATATTAAGTGTAATACAAATATTTTAGAGACAAGCGGAAGCCGTACGCACATAGTCTGCAATTTTTGCAAATATTTGGAATAGACGATGATCATTTTTAGACATTTTTTGTTGGGGCAGGGAGAAGCAACTGGGGGAGATTAAGAGTTGGTTTAAAGTATTGGTATTTCATAAGTGATGTTCACAATTAACAGTTTAATCATTATTTGGAAATATTATATTATTTAAGGCTAAGACAATCTAGGCCAAACCTGTACATTATGAATGGAGAAAAATTAGCTTTGTTTACCTAACGAAGAGCCTGGATAAAATTACTAAATTTGGCAGTGAATGATTTATTTTATTATTTACCTACCTCCAAAACCTCATTACTCAATAATTAAAGCTTCACCTATGTTTTTAGTGAGGCTCTTTTCTGTAGTTCTCTAATTTCTGTATGCATTGATTTTCCTTAAATAAATATTTATTTACTAGTGAATTTCTAAAATTGTAAATATGAAATGACGCTTTTGGTAGCAATTAAGAATTTTCAGAAAAATCCAAAACCAGGAAACGGAGGAATTAATCCTCATCTTCAATGGCATTTCAGTATTTAAGAAGTAATTATTCACTGTTTAATCCATTAACATGCGATATTATGAATTGTAATTGTACTCAAATTTGAGCAATAGGCTGAATCTATTTTTGATCATTTTATGTAGTTCAGTTAATTTTTACTAATGTACGTCAGGTGCTTCCAGCAGTATGCTACTTCTAACAGACAGTTTACTCTGCTTAATTTTTTCGTGAGATATGGATGATAATTGCTCAGTAGAAGAAATTCGTCTATGGTTTACTTTTCTACAAACATATTATGGTTAAAACGTCTTTGAATTTGATGCGACGGGAAATATTTTAAGAAAAAATCGAATGAATAGGTAATGTGTTGTCTCTCTTTAATACTGAACGGCCTTTGAAAATGAGAATTCATCTATTTTCTGGTTTCACATTTTTTTGAGAGCTCCTAATTGCTATCTAATGTGTCATTTCATATTTCATATTCATTTCATATGATTCATAATCATAAATTTACAATTTTAGCAATTAGCAAATAAATATTTATTAAATGAAAGTCAACTCTTTAATGCAATATTTATTCAACATCAACGTTTTATAAAAATACATTTGAAACACATGTAAATGCCATTCCAAAATTCATGTTCAAATCCACGCCAAATACATTACAAATTCCTTGAGTAACAGCTATTTATTCTGAGTTCCGGTTATAATTGAACTATGTAAAAATAAGTGTGAAGTGCAGAATTAGCATTTGGAGTTTTTTTTAAGCATGGTACAGGGGGACATAAGTACTGCTTAGTTTATATGTTAGGTTTCCTTGCGGATTTGGTATGATGACGCCGCGAATACTATTACAAAATGTCCAGGTCATTAACGGAACGCTAATTCAGGACCTTTATTTTATCTTCCGAATAAAGAACGCAACAGCCCCGATGCCCAGGCTGGCTATTTGAAGACAATCTTGCCAAAAAACGGAAAGCGATTATGAAACCCTATAAAAAAACATTTCTCTCTTGCGATTAGAAAGTAGGAGAAGATTAACGGAAAAGCAAACGTTACTTATAAATATCAAAAAAGATTCACTATTCAAAAATTTACGAATTTTTAGTAGGCTTCCTGGTGAAGGGCATTGAGGACTAGTCTTGTTCTCCTGTGTGAGTCGTCATATTTAGTGGGTTGTCATTGAAGAGCATACGTTTATGAGGAAAAACTATTCATTACGGGAAAATTATGGTTTCAGTTATTTTCAATATTACAATTGAAAAAGGCCCTTACCTCTCGCATTACATCCTCATCAACAGTATGGTGATTTGTAAGTTATCACTGCTAAAACAAATTATGATAATCATTACCTAAATTCTCTTCACAGATTCATTTTATTAAATTTTTTTGGAAATTATACATTTCCATTTTATTCACCGTAGCACAATGGTAGAGTTATAGTTAAAGAACATACGTGACCGGATGAGCCCTTGAAATAAGTCCACGGAAGGACGAGGAATTCATTTTGGTTTTAATCTTAAAAATTAAATATCTTATTCCGGAAATGGGACATTTTATAGCTAAAATTTTATTTTAAAAATTCATTCTGCTAGATTCCATCATTGTTTCATCACTAAGTTATGAAATAAGCGCCTGAATTTCTTATATCCGTAAACGCTATGCAGGTAACTTTTTTTCGTTATTCTTTTACAACTTGCCAGAATAAATATCCGCCTAAATTAAATCCTGAAACGTTGCAATATCAGAAATTTGTGACCGTCTCCCCCTGAGGAAGTCATTTTTTCCGAGGTTCCCATCTCCAGCCGACCACGCCTCGAGCTGAGAGAAAGCCCGAAACCTTCCCCTGCCCCTTATACCAAATAAAAAATATCTCACAGGCCTCAGTATTTGCTCCGTAAATTCTCTTCGCGGACACTATACACATCGTCAACAACTACGGGAAGGGGGGGGGGTAGAGGAGGACGCAGTCAGTACTTAATCTCGCACGACGGCAGAGGCATTGATAACAAATCCTCCAGGGAAGCTCGAGGAGACCTTGGCGTTCTCGTAAACTGACCTCAATAACGCCTCTACCACCTGAATTCATCGCACGCTCAATCTCTCGGTGAGAAATTTTCCTCATCGATGACTATTTCTTATCGTTCTGTGTTTCTTCCTCTATCGTTCCGCCTCGTGTCCTGCTCAGAGGTCCTCCTTGGGTTGTTTCCTAAGGAGAGACAGCCTCACAGAACGGCTAGGTCCCTCTTATTTCCCGAGGTAACAATATTTTGAACTGGTAGATCGGTTTCCTCAAAATTGGATACTGTGATTGCGACGTAACGAACCGATAAACCAGAAAATTACGCCTTTGATAAAGGAAAGCGAATCTGAGGCAGTTATTGATACCTTTTCCCGCATTTACTTTTCGTGAAGCGTTATAAAGCCATCCTCCGGAGATGATTCACCTCACGCTATGGCATTGACATTTATTAGTTAGGAAAAATGCATGATTGCCAAAGATAAAGCTCGAATATCAGCGAAAGTCGTCTGATCTAGTTCCATTATTCCTTCATGGGCGTTTAAAATATTTTTTTTGTTGAAAAATTGATACATAATTTTAATTTTAAATGCTCTTTCGATGTAAAAACCACGAATTGAGTCCAAAAAAGGGTAAA
>LYUA01000923.1:455968-468389 GCA_002093875.1 Calopteryx splendens | reverse complement strand
ACGATAGAGCTAATCCCTCCAAAACTGACGTCACCCGTTGCACCCCGGACGCTCTTGGTTTCTGAAAATGCTCGCTTTGGATGAATAACGCTCGTGACACCCGGCCACGAGGCCACCATGGATGGCACCATATGGCGGTCTGCGAGAAGGATGACTGAAGAAAATGAGTTAAATAAAACGCTGAACATCCTCAAAGGGGACAAATTTACGGAACGGATTGCTAAACGAAATAATACGAGGGGGAGTGGGGTGGGTTCAACCCGAGAATGAATCACGAAAAAGGTGTACGCAACGTCACGCCGCGTTGGCGTCGGCGAGCCGACTGGGTGAAATTGTATATAAAAGGTTTTGAATAGTTAAAAAAAAAATTCTAAGCACATTTTATTTTAGCCTGTCGGTTGGCTTCGTTAGGGCAAACTGAAAAGTTTATTTGTTCGTTGGCATACGTCGAATGGCTCACGATATATTAGGTAATTGTTTTTAAAGGGTGAAAGCGTAAAAAATTGCAGATGTTTTTGACACGGTCGCCATTCTTGCTGCTTACAGGACGCATCGCTAATTCTTTTTCAAGCACGTAGCTGTGTATATTTATTACCTTCAAAACGATGCACCTTTCATCGCTATGGTTGATGCAAGCCTGGGGCTCCTTGAAAAATAAAACGCAGGTATAACCAGTAACATGGACACCGCGGGAGCAGAAGGGAAAAAACCCTTCCCTCCACGTGTGTACCTAAATGCAAGTCACATTACGCCAAAAACAGTAGAACACCTCCCGCCGCAATTGCGAGCCGCTCGTCATACCGACCGCAAAAGCGACGTCTTAATTGGCGGAGCCTCCTGTCAGAACAGGCGGTTATTTATTTAGTTCCGTCGTGACATCAAGGGTGTCCAAACACCCCCCGCCCCTTGTCACAGGGGTGCCACGCTCACTTTCCAGTCAAAATCTCCATCCTCCTCCTAATGGCGAGCGAGTGGCTCCATTTGCGAGCGCCCCCGGCCGGAGACGGCGGCGCGGCAGCCAGGGCAGACGCCGCCGTCACCGCCGCCGCCTCACTGGATTCCTTCGCCCTCTCGCTCATTTATACACAGTTGAAACAACTGGGTGCGGTGGAGGTCACCCGGGCGCTGAACAGTGGAGACGTCGCGTTCTTCATTTTACCCCCTCCTCTCACCATCCAACTTGAATCGACACGAAACCCTTGGCACACTCGAATAACAGGTGCAAATCTACGCGATCCATTCGTTCGGTATAAGAATCATGTTTTCATTTTCACGGGAAACTTAAGGCGTGTGCGCCCCCGAAACTTGGTTGCAAATGCTTTCGCGATGCGACTTTCTATCTTTGACAACGTAAACTATCGTCCAGAAAGAAACCGCCCAGGTTTTTTTTTCTTTTAAAGTCGTTCTTACGCGTGGGTGGTTGCATAACCTTTGGGATGCTTAATTTTACAGAAAAGAAGTTCAGCACAATGGGAGCGTAAAACTCACATTTACGATCGTATTTTAGTTTTTGTAACTAGTTTTTTCGGGGAACAAGTTGAGAATAGCCAGGGGCATTCTATAATGGTTCAACACCGCTGTGCGTATAAAAAAAAACATTATTCATTATTCTCGACTCATTTCCCGCGTTAGTCCAAGAGCTCACCTCTGCTGCTACATTTTTAAAAAAAACCTTAACCCACACACACGCCCAATTTCAGAACGTGCTTAACAGGAAATAAGGTACTTTTGTCTAATATTAGAGGCACTCTGTTCTTGGATGAAGTTTTACGACTCCCTTTTATAGGCCAGAAGATTGAGATATATTTTACATATTTATTTCACGTGCTACTTTCGGGAAGTAAAGGAGGTAGAACAATTTCTGTACTCAAGGGAAGTAATCATTCTCTTGAAACACTAAACTAAAAATATGAGCCATATGTTATAGTTTGGACGGCATCCGACAACTGCAAACATTTGAAGCAATAGATTTTTACGCTGTGTACCGGCCAATGCACTTATCAATTAAATCCCACCAAAGATAGGAAGGATTTCATGCACACAATGTACAGTTCTTCTCGAAAATGCGATGTTTTTTTTTGAAGTTCGATGAAAATCCCATTTCACCCTGTCGTAAATCCTTCCTATTCTCTGAATGGGACGGGGAATCACAAATTTTGAGGGATAAGATCGAATCAAATTCAAGCTAGGGTTATTTCGGACCGAAACATTGAAGACACTCATGGGAAAGCCCTTCGACCTAGGTATTGTATATTGTATGAACCTCAATATTGTAAACATTTTACTGGACACACATTTAGGTGACCTTTCTCCCCGCGGTATTGTAAAGCGTATGCACAGGTCATCGGAGAGAAACGACCTCAGGGGTGAATGTACTCAATATTGGTTTTACAACGTCTAGCTAGCAAAACATCGATTGATATAATCCGATAAAAATTACATCATCCTTTAGGGCAACCCGTATTTGAAACAGGCAGTCTGTGCATTTCAAAACTTACCACACGCGCAAAATGCCTTGGCTCGGACATTCACTTTTCTATGTTTACATTTGCATCTTATCTTTGGTTAATTTGAATGCATTTCCAGGAAGACTCAGTCAGGAGTCTAATTCGACCCCGTGGCGGTCGTGGGGAACCTCGTTAATATTTATGAAGGACAGAGTGACGAAATTTCATACCATCATATATGCCTACTAGGAAGAGACGAAAAGTAATAGAATTTCGTCACCTCGGTTGAAACATTCGCCTTATCTTGGTAAATTGAAAAGGGCCAAAATTAACCCCTTCGGTGGTTCTGGTGTTAATTGGCGCATTCCCTGGGCTGGATGGGGTGTTAAATATATTATCCATGGAGCTGCTAGTGGTCCCATCACTTTCCTATTTCTCATAAGACTGGCTGTACAATAGGAAAAGACTCAATTGACCCCCTTCTCCGTTTTTTCCAAATCGATTCGTCTCGGTCTTTCTACCGATGCCTTAAGGAGATATTGGAGTCCATCGGTTCTCCCTCGCTGTTTATTTAGTTTATTTTTTTGGTAAGTAAACAGAGGGTGATAGGGAGTTCCTTGAAATATGCATTCACTTTCAGACGCGTTCAAACTTGTTGCGTTACCGTTAACGTCATCGTTTTGAGGAAAATTCATGCTTGTTTCCTTCATAACCTCTTGGGGAACATACCTACTCGTATTTCTCAAGTAGAATGAGACGTGTAAATACTCTAGAACGACCTATTTTGGATCTGTTACGCAGCCATGGATGTCACACTTCGCATCCATTTCACCACTCGAAAAACATCTCCATGGAGGTCTAAAACTCTCATCCATTATAACACAAGAAAAATAGTCTTCACGTGAATAATTGATATTCTTTTGAATATGCTCAGTATGTGCCAGATTTTGTATAGGTGTATTTCATATGATGTTGCGATGCCACTGGTCACACCAAAATAAGCTCTCTACACGCCTTTTGATTTCAATCGAGTTAATTATGACGTTTAGCTAAAAAATAGCCAATATAATTGAAAAAAAATTACCTAAAACATGGTCTAACAATTAAAGAGTTCTAAATACTCATTCGCATTAAAATATTACGCCACTAAAATTTTCCTTGGTTCACTATCATACGCAGTTTGACTATCTACAAAACTCTATTCAACTGACGGAATTAGGCAAATTAAAACTCTAGGCCATTAGTTATAAGGCTATTACATTCTTTATGGAGACCGTACCATATTTCGCGTAGTTTTCTTGGACAAGTCTCGTCCGCAATATAAATGCTGATAGGCATTGAAACCGAATGCTGAAAAATCTTCTCTCTGACGCCTTGCGTTTCTTAATTAAAATCTTTTATTTTTACCATTCCACCCTTTTTCATACTTTTTTCGATAATTTTAAGGATAACTATCATTACATCATCACAGTCCCTCTTTGAGTTACCATAATTCATAAATACTGTTTGGAATACTTTATATGGGCTCAATGTCTTTGGTACTCTGCCATAGGATCCAATATTTGTCTGACAGATAATAGACAATCATCCTCAGCCGTGCAGATGCGCATTCAATGTAGTGAATTTGGATATAGTAATGGAGCCTAAAAAGCTTCAGGTTTTTTTCTTATTTTCCCTCATTTACTTTACATTTAATTTAATCGAAAATTTCTCTCCTTGATCGTCAAAACCTCACCACTAACATGAGACTCTGGGCTCGACAACCTCTTGCTCTTTCCTATAGGTATGTGCACTATTGGGTGCTTGTGGATGCAGATGCGTTCCCGTAACTGAAGTCTGATAACCATGGGGGATACTCTATTAAAACTGGCATGTAACGCCGAGTCAAACGTTTCTCCTACAGCGCGATCGTAGAGTGACTGAATAGTAGTACGCACGATCTTTATTTTATCGTTACAACAATTCACTCCAGTTAAGTAAATACTGCGGTGCTTGGCTGATTTCATTCCCCTATGTTTCCATAGTGAACACACCGCCACGTTTCTCCATCTCTCAGTATTCCACTTGATGATATTAATTTTCATATTTCCAAAATGTGAAATTGTAGGTTTCATTTGAAGTCCATTGTTATAATTTACCGTTGCTCTTATGTCGTGACTTGGACCTTATTGTCGGGTAATAATCTTAAATTTGGAGTCTTATCTTTGTTCAACTCTCCATTTTTGTTAGCATTAGGCTGACCTCAATTATTCACATTTTAATTACACGGATTGGATAACATCGTAAGTGACTGGCGGCCTTTTATTTTGGCGACATTACCAGCTGTGACGCCAAAATTTTAATGTAACAATGGCTATCGTTTGAAATTTAATAAATTAAAGTTTCTATCATGCTAACGCTATTGCTTTATTAGATGCAAAATATGTCGAAAGATAGTAGGTAGATGGTATCTAATGAGATTATAGCCTTATATCCTAGTAATCTCTCGTTTCCGTTTCTTTTCCCATGAATTACAGGTAAATTTACTATAACCTTCCTAGAGATATGATTAATAATAATGCATTACCTGATGAAGTGTTAAAACTTTGGGTATAACGCGACCAATTCAATGAGAGTTTTGATGAAGGACTACTGCTCCGGGCGTCAATATGGCCGCCAGAGCATATTCTCAGAACCTCACGGTCTTGTTTGAAACCTCTGGCTTATGGAACCACCTGATATTTGTTTTCCAATTCCTAAGCGGACAACTTCATCAGCCACGATGGATTCCTCAAGTGCAAGACTGTTAATTAAGAAAAGTTCCCATGCTTGGCTAAGTTTCCAAAACCATGAAATGGGGAGATACATTTCGCGGAATTCGCGTGCCATTCTTCGTCCTAAGTTTCCACCTCCTTGCTGCCACCGCTATGGAGATAACTCACCGAAATAATAGCCAGGGAGAATTTTCAAAATGAAAGAAGCACTTCCCAGCTTAATTTTTCACGGCTTTAATGACTTGAATAAAAGAGATAAGCCGGCGGGAATGAACAAATATTCAAATTCAACGGGAGCCCCCATATCTTGGTGGAAAAGTCACATCTTGCAACGGTGTGATTTGAAACTTTCTACCTAGTTCGAGCACTGTTTAACTACTTCAACCTTCGCACGTCTTGTACTCCGAGGATTGCTGCCGTAATGTATCGCTATCTTTAGATTTCTCTCGTTTCTCTCAAGCCAACAAAAGCCCTCGTAAACAGGGGTGAATTATTACGCGCTCACCCTTTCCTCTCTCAAGCTACCCGGAAAATCGCGTCAATCGGCCAGATTTCTTAAGCCACCGCCAGAAAGAAAATCACTTGATTGATCGTTATGAAGAGACCAACAAAAGGTGTTTTCAGCCTAATACCTTTTGAGAAAGTGAAAGGCATGAATCCAATGTTATTATATTCGGTTTGGTGATTTTCCCGAACGCAGGCGATTCACTACCCACATCTGTCTATTTATTGCTGTCCATCTATCCTCCTCCACCTTGCTGAGTTACCTGAACTGTTATATTCCTCTATGTTCTTAATGCTTCACATGACCGAGTCATATTTCTCTTGCCTTAAAACTCATCAAACAGGAGTAAAAACTATGTTAGGAGTGGAAGTCATGAATGACATGATATCTGAATGTACCACTGAAGAAATAATTAAAAAAACACATTATGAATTCGTATTAAAATATGGTATCTACATAAATTGTTACATGAATGCACGTACAGTATGAACCCTTATCGCTATTTTTCCGAAGGAAACTTTATGCAACAAATTCAATTCGTGGGGCATCTAAATACTTATTACGACTTGAACATCAAATATTCATCTGCGAAAAGGTGTAATACACAGAAATTAAGAGAGGCAAGGATATCATGGTCAGCGTAGTAGTTATAACCAGCTTGTCGTTAAGGTTGATAGAATACTGAATTAAAATAAAGAAAATAAGGTTGATAGAATACTGAAGTAAAATAAAGAAAATTAAAGTCTTGTATTAAATCAGCAACTGCGTTTTTAATACTGGCACGTTCCTATCATTTCACTCCGTGAACTGACGAGTGACACGAGCTCATAAATAAATTACAGCATGCCCGAGGCGAGATCCGAATCACAAACAAAGTTGTCAAGTGCACCACTCGCCTAGCTAATTAGAGCGTCCTGCACCGTTTCATGAAGCAGATGATTACGAAAGCGGTTGGATAGTAAATATTAATATGCCTCATAAAATTAAAAATTCAACCATAAATGCGGAGAACACACTGATAAAACTTGGAATACGGGCACAAAATAAAAAAAACGGGATAAACGTAGATGCTAATTAGATCCCTGCGAATCGCGGGAGGTTTGTCATTTGTTACTCATTATGCGACCAAATGTAGTTCAATATTATTTTGGCATGGTCCACCAGATATTCAAAGGTTTTCTCAACCTTGGGCGATGGGGGGCCCACTATTTCTTATATAAATAGGTAGAAAATTTTCCATGAAAACTATTTACCAGTACATTCAAACAATAATACAATCCACTACTACGCCGTGACGCTAGTAGTGCAACGGAATGAGTTTGAAATGTTAGAAAAGAGAAAAAAAGGAATCAATAATTTGATAGATTTAACTCCAACGGAAATTGATTGGCTGAAATATTCATTCTTTTTACAGACTTGAGTAAACACTTTAACTGACCTCAAAAGGACGCACAGTTATGGAAATTTGAATTAAATGACATCGGAGACACTAAGCATTTCGAGAAATTTTAAAATAGAGTTAAATGGATAACTTCAAACCAATATTAAGGCACTTCATGAAACCATTGTTAAAAAAGTTGAATCCAATAGCGAGCGATTTTATAATATTGGTGTCATTTCAGCAAAAAACAGGATAGTGCAAACAATCCAAGTTTTATTATCGTCTTAATTATCACTTTAGCTCTAGGAAACTGAAACAAAATGCGCTTGACTAAAAGTGAAATCGGATATGTAATATTTGTAACGGCACATGGTCTATATTTCATGTCAAAAAGAGACGTGCTCTGCAGGTTTTATCGTTATATTTCCTGAACTTATTACGATGTCCCATAAATCTGCCACAGCATGGATCCTAAACCACGGCCATCAACCAGAAGGTTGGTTTTATAGGGTGATCTCACGTCATACTAAACCGTACGCAAAACGTGAGAAATTATACAATCAGGAATTAGGGTCCTTTCCCTAAAATTTTCCAGATGGAAGTTTGCCCGATGTGAGCTCTTTCCAGAAAACATCCATGGATGATGATGGCAGTGGATGCTCCGAGAGACCATGCGGTTTCTAGATCCGGACTCTCCGGTTGTGTCTCCGGGTGTTCAAGTCCACCACCCGATCACGAGCGGGAAGTCTAGTAGGTCGAAACACCACCCGGAAATGTTTTTGTCTCATTTCCGTGAATAGATATCAAATGCATAGCATTTCTTATGCATTTTATGCATATGTTTTGATGCATTCTTATGCATATGTTTTTCTTTTCACAGTAATTTCACAATTTTCAAATAAACGTTTGATAATAATATTTGCTATGTCCCGCAATCATATTCTCGACTCTTTCAATTTTCCTTTCCATAACCTCGAGCAGAAAAAAGAATGGGATAGGAATGGTTTCAATATTTTCCAAAATGATCGACTATCTCCATGCTTGAATTCCGAACTCTTTCCCGGTGATTATTCAACTCCACCTCATTCAGGAAATGTGAAACATCGAATTACTCATTTTATTCTCAGCCCATTACTTCCGAAGTTGTAAGATGTAATTACATTTTATCAGGGATTGCGGTGTTGAAATATTTCAATAGAAACAATCCAAAGAGTAAATAAAATACGATTCTCCACCCTCTTTCCGCATGCAAAAACACTTTACGTTTTCTTTTCCTGTAGCAGAAGCTTAACTTTTTACTTTCCTATGTCATCTGATAATTTTATTTTGATGCCATGCACACTTAAACTAACTGAGCTTATATGAAAACGCATTATTTGTTAATTGATCTGAATACCAATAATAAGTTATTTAAGGAAACTGAAATTATTATAAATTTTAAATAATCAGATATTTTTTACACACTTATAGTTCATTTAGGCTGGTTGAATTTATTTACATAACACTGAAATATCTTCGTGTATTCATACATCGCACTAATTTAAAGAGGACCTTTACTCGATATTTCAAAGCTGTCTCAGTATCTCAATTTGTAAAATTTATCAAGGATTCAGAGGACGGAATTATTTTATTTTTAATTAAAAGAGCAAAGGTCGGTCACATTTACTTGGAATTCGTACACATTATTTGCCTGGGACTTATTGACTAGAGTTTCTAACTTAACGTTGGGATAAAGTTTACTAAGGCTCGACGGCTTTAAAGTCAATTTCAGTTTACTCATGACCAGGATCCATCTTCGGCAATCATCCCTTCTGAACGTGACTCCAGCTACCTTTTTCCGGCGACTTTTCACTCGTTTCGCCACTTGCGGCCGTGAAAGTCAATCCAAATCCAGCTTTTCCACTAAAAACTTTCGAACTACCAAACTCCTGAATCGTTCCGTAAGACGGGATTAAAGCGACGCCCCGGAAACTTAAGCCTAAGGTGAATGCCCGAGTCAATGAAATGAGGCCCTTGCTAACTTGCTACTTGATTTTTACGCTATTTTTCACGCGACAGTTTGCGACTTGTACCAGCGGCGTACTCCTTTTACGCTTGGTAAGTGAAATAAAATTCGCGTATATCTATCTTTTTCCATTATGTATTGATTTCAATCAAGTAACGCCTGACATTTTTTAATTTTAGCTACTTTTTTCTCTTCCATATTATGACAAACTTCCTGATCGTGACAAGTATGGCCAAGGGTGTTTTGGAGCCAAGTGAAAACATTTATTGAGCTCTCGATGATTCGTGCCAATTTTCAAAGTTAAGGGCCAATTTCATCATGTTGGCAATCATTAAAAGGTCCAGATGTTCTTTAACAAAAATTTGTCAATTTGACAGCCTCTCCATTAAGTCGAAATAACTGACATTTGACGGTGGAAGAATCCCCACTTAGCCATCCCCAAAAGGGACTAATAAGGCCATGGTGAAAGGGGTAGGCTTTGAAGTCAGCGAAGCTTGAAATTATCCCGATATCTCGACTTGTGAATACTTATGTCTAACTTCGGGTTCTCGAGGAACAACTTAGCCAGAATTTCAATTACGGAACACTACAGCGCGGCACCACAGCCCCTTAATATCACGTTCCGAAAATTTTGACTTGGCGACATGCTTCGAAGGACCAGAGAAGCGATTTGAAACATAGGTACAGGCTGCAAATTATATAATCCGGTCCAGTGTTTCGAGAGTGCCTTACCACCCTGAAATGTCCACAGAACTCACACCGAATCGACGGAGGAAGCACATCTGCGAGTCGAGAAGTCGGAGTCCCGAGTACACACACACATGTACGCCGATACTCCACCCCCTCTCCGAGTCCCTCGGGAAAACCTCAAGGGCGTCATGGGCGTCATCGCATCTTAGTCGAGTCCCGTTCTCCACTCCCGAGAGGGGGAGAGAGAGGGAGTGGGAGACAGCGGACCGAAAGAGATGCGGAGCGGCTTCGCTCATCCGTTTTTTCCTTCTTTCACTGCAGCGTAAGCAGAACAGCCGGGATTATTGCCCGATTGAATACGTCGAGAAACCGTTGGCGCAACCTCACTTTCGCCCCAACGAGTCAAATGATTTGGAATCGGTGGACGCTTTAGTTGCCCTGAACGGTGCCCTCCGGATATGCCCCCGGTCCGCAAGCAGTTATTAACCGAGGAATGAACATTTTTTTTCTTACCCACGCCAAAGCCAAGGACAAAGCGCGGTTCGAAAAAAAATGAAAAACTTGCTTCGGTTTCAGGACGAGTGGTCTCCTCTCAGAAAAATCCACTACATTCCGCTTGCGCTGAAAAAGGCTGCGTTCAACAATAGGCAGACGGAAGCGAGACCACTTCAGTCTCATGTCTGTCCCACTCCACTCGATAATGGAAAACACGATAGCGTCAAGAAACGAGTAAGGATCAGAATAATGGCCTAAGGCAGCGCTCAGGAAACATAATATTTTCCGCTAAGTAGCCAAGTGAGTATCCTCCATTTTCTCTCCCAAAATTTCAAACCCTACTAAAAGCTCTAAAAACTGATCTCGCATGTGTAAAGAATTATTTTATGCTTCATTATCATAGTGCATGTTCTACTGTTTCAGGAGTATGCTTTCATCCCTTGAATTTTATTTCCCCTCTTTAGACTCTCATTAGCATTCAAATTATATTTTAATTTCGGCTGCGAAAGCCTGGTGTGAAATAATCCCTTGTCATACAGCCTAGTGGTGGGTTGTAGGGCACCGTGTAGAAGAAGATGAGACGCCGGTAGATTGGATTCGACTATCCCCCTGACGAAAACAACATGACCTAAGGAAGCAAACCCTCTCTTCCTGAAAGGAATAAAAAAGGAAATGAAAGCCAAACGGCAGTTTTATACTGACTTCCTTTATATAGGTGGACGCTATCGGTCGTATTTTTGGTCAAATACGGGCGAACGTAATTGGTGCGATTTAAGGAGAAAACCAGTCGAGGACCACGCTGAAGAAACAAAATCCGATTGACGGGCGTGCGCCTTCCTCCTGTTATCTCTTGACGGGCCGGAGACTGGAGTGGGGGTTGGGGGTGAAATGAAGATGGCGGCGACCACGCCGACGCTAAGAAATGCTTTGACACGACACCGTGGAGGGTAACGGTACGCGGGAAGGTGACGCATTCCACGCCACCCAACGAGGACGAGGTGCCCCTCGTTGGCACGCACTTTCCCCACCCCCCTCGAGCGTGGGCCGCGGAAGAAAGGGCCTACCGGGTCACCCGAGCCCTCTCAGCGCGACTACTCCCTCCAAGGGCTCCCCCCACGCGGGCGTGGCATTCCATTCCGCAGGCAAGGTATCGGGACAGGGGGAAAGTACCGCAATCGCCGTCGCACGGGCGCGTCACGCGTTACTCGGTAGAGGCTTGAAGGAGGACGTGAGGGAAGAATCGGTCTTAAACTTCGGAAAACACAATATTATGTAGTGCGACGGGAGAAAATAATTCAGGAAAAGGTGACCTTTTCACTTCGATACGAGCCACCCAGTGGAGCAGCTTCGGGGAGAGGGCTGGCTATCCGCCCCGTGCGTTATTTCAGTGGGTTGCCCCCGGGCAGATTTCATTTCCACTCACCCGAGTGGGTATGACATGAAAATCCATCCCCTCCAGCCTCTTCCTACCCCAAATAATTTCATTTTTACCCCCAAATGCTGGGTTTCAAATTGTAAAGAAATCTGCTGGGGAGGAGAAAGAGTCACGGACCACCCAGGGTGGCACCGAAATACGCCGCTGGCGCCACCCGATTCCAAAGGGAACGCGCGCAAACAAGCTTTTGAAGGAATGAGAGACTACTAGCCAAAATACAGACTGTGAGTACATGGGCCCAGAGCATTCTTTTCCCTGAAAATATAAATTTACGTCATTCCAAGACATTCCTTAAAAACGACTATTGTTAATACGCATTAGTTTTTATGCCCCATTTTATTCACTCACCCACTTCGTCTGGCACCACCCAAATGAAGGATAATACATCTTCCATCAGAAGAAGGATCGGACCCACGAATGTGATCTACTTGCTCGGAGTGACCTAGCCGGTGGTCGGACACGCACCAGGTGACAACGCGTCCTTCGGTATCCCTCGCTCGCGTTCAACGTCGCAGCGAAATAAAAACATCGCACCGAATGGAATATCGCGTCTCCGTGGGGGAGGAGGCTTAAGGCACTCCCCAACCCCCAGTGAGAGGATGTAGATTACGCTCTTCCCGCACCGGGCTTAGAAAAAAAACCCCAATGGAGGAAGGGAAGGGGGCGGGTGGCGGAAGAAGGCACCGGGAGGATGGGAAAAAAGGGTTAGA
>LYUA01000923.1:322556-333797 GCA_002093875.1 Calopteryx splendens | reverse complement strand
TCACCGACTCATATATGATACGTACACATGCATTGCTCGCAGGAAATTTATAAGTGTGCGTGTACTAAAATATATGGACGTTGGGAAAGTTCGGAACAACACAATCTTTTCCCTCGAGATACTTCAGCGAGTGTGCAACGGCTCGGAACTGATTACATTTAGAACTACCGCTTCTCACTCTTCGGATGGTGATGGAAGTTTTAGGGCCACTGGCTGAGAGTCAAATAAACCTCGGCAGAACAGCCTGAGCTGCTGAAACTGCTTACAGACGCCACTTTCTCCTGGCGAGTTCCTTCTCTTTCTCTCGCTGGAATCGGGTAACGGGAATGTCCAATGCCCCGTGAACTTCGGCGGCGAGTTTAAAAAATAAAAATAACTATCACTCCCTCGGAATAAAACTCTTCCTGATCGCTCACTCACGATGGGCATTGACATACTGTTTCGTTTTTCACGACTGTTATCTGACTTGGTTCGATAAGGCAAGAAGAAGTGAATAAGCTCGTATGCGCGTAAAACGTGTTGCTTTTATTATTTTTTTCGAATGATAAAGCAAAACGTTTCCGAAAATCTTGGCAGTGAATCTATTCCAGTCGTTTTAAAACGGTATTTTATCGAGATGATTTGGCGCTGTCGTGAACGAGGGGGATTCTGGCCCACACTCCCTGGGCTAAATTTTGTTCAAATGGAATACCCCCGTACCGGATTGCGTATTTTTTCAACATCTGGGATCAAGATGGCAGGATCAAGTGAACCTGCCATGCCCATGATACCCCTGTTCACACGTAAATATTTACATCTGGATAAGCATATACGCGATACAAGAGCGATGAGAAATTTACTACAAAATTTTTCTCACGCTCATGGTAAATCACGTTGTTTTCGCGACAAAAATCGTCATTCTATATCATTACTTTTAAGTGTTTAGGGATTCTTGCTGCTTGGGCAGGCCAATGAACACACGGAATGGAAATTTAGTTGCTTTTTCTTGGATTTTGATTTTGACGATTAGTTCACATTGAAATAATAATACCAAATTGTACACATCTACTCCATCAAGAACAACGCCGACCGATGACGTCAAAAATTCAATGGGAGGATTTTCAATGAGAAGTGAGCAATTCGTGTTTTCCGTGGTGTGAAAATTATTTTATTGGGGGATAATTTCATTGCTGCAATTGCTTCATTGGAAGCAAATGACAAACGGACAAGTCTCTCGCTAAATCAATGGTTCAGGACCCGTCGTGAAATCGTTAGTTCCACTGTCTACGACGATTTTCTTTGCTTCGCACCATGGCTACTTTATGGGTTCTCCGTTTAAATGCGTTCCAGCTGGTAAGGATATTTTGTTAGTCCGTTGTCCTTCAGTTCATTCTCCATCCGTTTTATCATCTATTCGAGTAAGAGAGTTCGGTGACTCAATAGTACGTTTTTATAGTGACTTCTTCTATGCATAAGCGTTAGCATATGGCCAGAAAAAAGCTAAATGAACAATCGGAAAAATATTATACCTATGAACGCATACAAATCATGTTTACATGAACTAACTTCAGAAGTATGTTGGTTTAAATTTTCATATGGTGAATAACTCCTTTGCACATTAGGACACATTAGGAGTGTTAGCGCTTATTAAGCGAGAGACCAACCAACTCTGCATAGCACCGCATCCCGTGGATTTTTATGAATTTTACAGTTAAAGATAGGCTGATGAACAAATGAAAGAGTGAGCTAATGAAACATGCGCCAGTATCAGCTAGAGTTTCAGTTTAATTTAAGCTAAACCAAATCTTACGGGTGGCCTCAATGAAAACTAAATTACAGCAATAAAAAATATATGAACTTCAACTGACTTTTTTAAAGAAAACCTTTATGATCCGCACCATAGCTTCGTGAGCATGTTATTTTGAAACAAATATTATGCTGGCCTCCCTTTTTCCTCTTCCAAGATAAAACAACATGCCTGCATTAAAATTCGATATGGATATTTGAACAATTTTCACATAGTGCAGGAAAGGAAGGCGCAAACTAGCGCCGATCCACATTGAGCGCCTGAAACAACAAAACCTATTTCGAAAAATAACTGTGTATAATACTATTCGAATATATATGAAAGAGCACAGAAAACGTGAACAATGAGTTGGCTAGTTGATGACACTCAAATGTTACCTACACAATTTGAGTTGTGTGTTTTCAGGAAAGCAAGATCTTATATTGCGAGACTATGATGAATCCAAAAGTTCTAAATATCCAGAAGTTTGCATTTAAAATCACCGAAAACAAGAAGAATTTGACAGTGAGATATTTTCAGATCTATTTAATCGGAATTTTTAGTCCATTTTTCAGGAATGCCAAGTGAATTTCAAAATTACCATTTTTATTCTTTTTCGGAACTTATGGGAAATGAAATAAAAATAAAATCTTTATGTGCACCTTTAGTAGCAGTTATTCTTGGGCATACGACAATATACGCATGCTAAAAAGTACTGCTAAACTTTATTTCAACAAGAGCGGAAATATCAAGGAAAGAGCATACGTAACGACCAATCGGCTGAACCCTTGGTTTAATGCGTTATTTATATATTTTACCGGCATTTAAAAGTGAAATAAACTAGTTGCAGTGGCATTTAACGAGCAGCAGTAAACGTAAGGCTGACAGAGAGACCTTTAAAAGAGGGTCTGAGAAAGATGGCCCGTAGCAATGTTTGTGGCCTTTCATTTTCATATGTTAACCAGGCATAATTTCACACTCCCAATCCAATATTATAAAACAAAATACGATCATTTGCAACATCTGCTACGGTTTCAAGTTTCCCACATCAACCTACCAAATGACAATATTAGGCCTCGGGCAAATCATTCCCGAAACGACATAAATATATATGGAACAACAATAGAAAGACTAATAAGGAAATTGAAGCAAGAAATAAATACACTACGCTATTATGTTCAGTTGTATAGCCTAATTTACGGAATTAAAAAACATGGTCTACAGCGAGAAGCTTTTTCTCAACTATAAAATTTTTTCTATTTTCTTTCCCATAATTCCCGTATCATCTGCCGTTGCAACTTCTGAAGAAAAAATATTTTGGCAGAAACAACTCTTGTACTAAGGTTGATATTTTTTTTATTCCGGCATAGGTGCCCGGGAGAGGAATTTAATAATGTTTGGATAGAGATAAATTTTATCAAATACGATCAGAATGATAAAGCAAAAACCCCATGAGGTTTGATATAGCCCCAGAAGAGATAATTAAAAATGGTTCACTTTGAAAGTGGTGAAGTTAAAAAAAATAATATTCTACGTAGCTTAATTGACATTAAAACGATTAAGGCAGATGGCCTTTAAGACTCAAATTAGCTTACAAATCTACTTCAAAAAAATCTTTCGGGGAGAAGAGAGCTTTCGATTTTTAAACAAATGGGAACTTCTCTGATCATCAAGGTTAGGGATGGAATTCATGCATAGCGAATTAAATATGCACAAGGACAATATGGTTCCTGAAAAAAAGATGATCCAGTGAAGTTTTTCCCATAAGAGTATCAACTTAGTCAAATTATAATCGACACTCCAACATTCAGTTCATCTGCAAAAAGTTTCGCAGCGCTGAAGGGAATCAAGACGATGGGGAAAGTCCTGATGCCAGGAGATGATATAATTCTTAAACCTTCTACGGATTGGAAAGGCTTTTCTACCAAATATACCTAAGTAATTAATCCATCGCTTGTTTTGAAGGAGTGAGAGAAATGGTCACCAAAAAACTAAGAATTGAACATACGTGCATAAAACGTGAGATTTTTATTCCCACCACCGACTTTTATGATCTTTTTCACAACTTATACTTACATAGTGACGGTGACTTCTATTAAATTTAATGACAAATGAAAACATCACAGTGTGGGGCTTTCATTTGGGACCATTTCCCATACTCAATTCCACCAAAATGATACTAATTTTAAAAAATCGCAAATTTCATACGCTGAAGATTCCCAGATATGAAAACACACGCTTCTCCACTGGTAGAAGATAATCCGATTCCTAGTGGGATCATAAGTCCTGCGTATTATGCATTCCGACATGACTTGTCTCCCGGAACCAACAAGCTTTGGGTAATTTCACTAATTCACCTTTATGCTCTTAAGAGAATAACCTTCCTTGGTATGGCTTCCCAGAGATTCGTCCAGTTTCAAAATCTGGTCCAATTACAGCTGGGATATTTTTTTTCTCCGACAGACCCTCATAAACCCATCTGATCCTTTACGAGCGTAACACACTTTCTCCTCCCTACCGTTACTAAATCCTATTAATATTCATTTAGAGAAAAAAAATTCATCGCTTTCATTGTGTTTGCCTCATAAATAATACATTTTAATTTGCATTAGGCGTCAGTAAAAAGCGCTAATAGAAAAAAATATTGTATGACGTCACGGTTAAGGGAATTTGCTTTAAATGTATTTGAAGGCCATTACAGGGATGAAAGATCAGTTTCAATCAACGCGTAAGTTAGCAATCACGAAAAATCACTCAGGTCGGTGGGGATATCCTAACGGCGAGTGGGATTCACAGTTAATGAAAACATGGGGATGGCCATCCCTATCCGAAACTGAACCCTTGTGCAAAGTAATTTGTTCATTGGGTATTTCATTATTGAGAGTAGAAGGAAGATGTTCTTCCCTGATGGCGGGGAAAGGTTTTTTGTGATCACAGAAATTAACAGGAGACAGGGATACGAATCGCGAGCTAAAACCAAAGAAGAAAGTAACACACTATTAATGTCCACAACCCACGGAAGTTATGGAACAACGACTTGACGAACGGATTAACTGATGAAATGTATCACATAATCCAATTTGAAAAACGAAGTTACAGAAGAAATTGACCTTTTGGCTACTGCCATCGCTTGATTTAAGCAGAAAATTTATTTGCAAAACAATACCTGACCTCCATTTTTATTCCAGGTCACCATGAAGGTTGGTAGCTGAAGCATTATAAAATATGTAAATAAAAAAAGCTAAAGGTATAATATGTACACATTTAAGAGTTCGTGCATAGTAACAGACACATTTTACGAATACACCCCTAATAGCTATTCTATAACAGATGCTTCATTTCCCAATTCTTGAATTACGATGGCGGAAGATGATATAAATATTGAAATGGAAAATAATGCCAATCTGCTAAGTTCTAATCTTCCCTTATACATTTTCTCCCGGATTCCAGCAAAGATTTTCCTCCACGTTTTATATATATTAAAAAAAATCTCTAAGGCAGTAGCAGGCACTCTATCCACACACAAGAAGAATATCGTATCACATCATCAGTGGTCGACGTTAGATCGCAGATGTATGCATGGTTTCATAACGGGAAGTCTCAACTCCTTTTGTAAATGAATTCATCTGACAGTACGTTTATTTGACCCTTTAAGTTACAAGATACTCACATACTATTCACGCTTTTCCCTTTCCGGGTAGGCACTGTCCATAAAATCCTGATTTTAGGCAACGAAAGGGAACACACTATGTTTTTTACTAATTTCTTCTGTTGCACTATCCCTTCATACTCTTTCGCTACTGTCACATTCATGCAGGTATCTTCTATCCCCTATACTTCTAATATTCCTCATTTTAATGGTCTCTTTGATCACACTGAACCTTGGCTTTCACGGAATACCCCTATCTAGAACACTGTTTACTCTTTTCTCATATATCTGTTAGATGAATGGAGTCTGATCCAGTCTCTAAACTTGGCCAAACCAGCGAAGCGTACTTCTTTCATAGTTGTCTATTACCGGTTTATCCAATAAACATTCTATCATGGCTCACTCACTCCTCACCATATCTCTCCCATTTCCACAACGGAGAGCTCTCAAGTACCCTAATCTCACCGCATTGCAGTTTCACTTCCTTCAAAGATGCGAGAAGTATACTTGTCGCATTTTCTGATGTACACGAACACTCATTTTGTATATACTGCAGACACGGCCAACACCCTTTCTGCCGCCATTCCCTCGCCTTTTAATCTCATCGTCCACCTTACAATATTTTATAAAGATTCTGTCAGGATAATAGAAATCGCCCAATAGTAAATTCGTGAAATTAAAATATCCTTTCAAATATTCAATTATTGAAATAAGGTACCTTTTTGAGGTACCTAGCTTGTGATAATACAAGAATTTGGAAACAATTATAATTTTTGATGATGATCCACTTAGTTTTTCGCTGATGATCCACTTAGTTTTTCGCTAAGGTGCGAACGGTGTGTTTCCATACTCCCAAAGATATCATCTGAGTCATTCTCACATTAGAACAGGATTTCAATAAATAATTTTCTTTTAGAAATGGAGATTAAAAAAACTTTTATAGGGGTTGACATAATATTAGTATTACAAAAAAAACACCACAAATGTTTGGCCAAAATATATAAAATCGATCATGTTGGTCAGTTTTCATTTGGGTCGATATGTTCATAACGCTAGACTGGCTTAGTAAAATTTCACTAATTAAAAATATGTAGAAGCACTTGACCATACCAAAATGGATTTTAACAACTACTGATATTTCTTTTCAATGTTGTGAAGAATTCTATGTATCCTATGGAATCAAAACTAAATAGCTATTTTATACTATTTATAAAATCATGAAAATCTAAGAGGAAATGCTTAAAATAGAAAAAAACAGCGTTTTTTTAAACACAATTATGAGAGAGTGTAAAACTCTGTGATATAATACAATGATAAATCTGGAATCAATTCCGAAATTGAAAAATGGATTTTATAAAAAAGAATTTTCTAAATTTACTATGAAAGTCCTGCATTAAGGCTAACTATATTAATGGGATCGTTAACAACTTCCCCAGGGGATATTTCATGAGAAAAAATGAAATAGTAGCAATTTGAGAAATTCTTTGTTTTGCCATTAAGCTGTATTTCGATGGATCTTTTCAAACTCCATGATGAAATGAAATTGCAATTAAAGTCTCCGTTTGGTGTTGGTTGGCAATTGCGCCCTGAATAAAACAGCAGTAAATGCACACACGAGAGATAGCAAAAAATGCAACTTAATGATGCATAGGAGTATTAACCATGAATCATTATCTTTTTTTCAATTTTGTAATATCGTGGAAATATCGAAAATGTTTGGTTCGTAACAAAATAATCTATAT
Source organism: Calopteryx splendens (assembly GCA_002093875.1). Classification (NCBI taxonomy): domain Eukaryota; kingdom Metazoa; phylum Arthropoda; class Insecta; order Odonata; family Calopterygidae; genus Calopteryx; species Calopteryx splendens. The sequence goes on along the minus strand of LYUA01000923.1, from coordinate 326,641 downwards.
TTTTCCCATAAATATCAGTGAATCGTTCATAGGAAAAAATTACCACCAAGCACTATTGAAGCTGTCCAATAATGGCATACTCCCGTAAGTGTTACAAAACGCCAGAGTACTCGGATAGCCTTGGTGTTCTGAAAGTAAATGTGAGTTGCGTAGAATTTATTTTCGATTGCGTTCATTCTATACATTTGACCAGGTCATCCACCCCCTTATTTTTTCTTTAATTATTCCGTCATTCATGCATTGTATCCACGTACTGCATGTTTTGCTCTGCGTAAATCCCACCGAAAAGGTCATCTTTTAATTTATAACTAAAACGCGGTAAACCAAAGTCAGAGTATCCTGAAATTACTCTAGACGTTTAGCAACATAAAATCTCTGATTATCACTAAGCCTTCGGGAATATTTAGGGGACCTTCATAAGTTATGATTCAAGATAATTGGTCATGACAGTTTTGCAAAAATATTCTCACGGACAAGAAGATGCTGAGATCACTCAAAACGGCATTCACAACACAACAGGGCACTTCCTCGCCCTTCTTTGTCGAGGCTGGAGTCCCTGTTCTGCAAATGAGTTACTGAAGGAGTGGTCAACCCGTGTCATCGGGGGTTAAGTACCCGACGACGACGAAAATTGGAATGTATTGTGCGACTAACAAGAGAACTTGGGTCGGAATGAGGATGGGTAGGGAAAAAAAGTGAGATTTCTGGCCACAAACTGATGTAGACTCCAAACCGGATCGTAAAAGCACGACATTAGCTCCTGTAATGTAGGGTACTAATTTTTTTGTGCGAGCCTGGATTAATTATTTAAAGGGCAGCTGGTGGTAGACAGTTGGACAATGGACCGGCCTTAAAATATTGCCCCGATTAATTCTCCAACTTATTCAGGGGATGGACGCTCCAACCCTAGCGCAAACAACTCCGCTGTCTGGAAGGACAGGGGCGGGCAGTTCGTCTCCCCTTCTCTCTCCCTCTTCGTCTCCCTCCCCATAACCTCCTCCTCCCCTCCCCCTCAGTTTCACTTTCCGCGTCGTGCTTTCCCTCCCGACTCCATCCCCCACCTCTCCCGCAACTCCCATTTGTTTCGCCTGTCCCAGCGGTCAGCTGAATGATGCATGGTAAAGATCAAACGATGAGAAATTTATTTCTCCCTTCGAAAATCTGAATAATTGCCGTAGTGATGCCAATTAAATATATTTCCAAACATATCGCATGTGTCACCCATAGAAAGGGGCGGAGCGATCCGGAAGATTTCCACCCTCTGCGAAATAAATTACATACACTCGATAACCTGAAAACTGGCAGGGTAAAAAAAAAAGAACAATGTAGGGTTTGAATCGAGTAAATCGTGCTGTTCTGGGCCACTAATGACGCAATCAGTAAGTGCGATTGAAATTTTGAAAACCAATGAGCGCGCAAAATAATAAAATAGCTCCTCGAAATGCATCGAATATGGGTATCACAATTAATCACACTGTAATTTCCATTTCCCACCCAACACGGCAAATATAATACTCAATACTGTCTATTTTTCTTTTTGTTTTAAATAACCGCTTGATCGCACTTTCAAATCATTTCTACTCGCAAATACACAATAAAAATAAAATTTTCAACGAAAAATATACCAATGTAATAAAAATAGATGTCACAACTTATCAGGAGGGAAATTATTAGAAAAGTAGTTATTTGAAGTGAAGTTGGAGTAACTGGTTACGAATAGTCTTAGGGGCAGGAGAGTTACTGGATGTTTTAATCGTTTTAAATATTTCTCAAGGGAGGTTCCGATTTGTAACCGAAGGTCAACTCGCAGGCCACTCCCGTTCATGCTTTATTCAAAGATGTAGACGATCTTTTACATTAAGTGACTGATGCTTTCAGAATTACGTACGTACGAAAAATATTAGTCACACGGGAATCGCGAAATACGTCTAATCAAACCCCGTGTAAAGCTGTTCAAATCGTATTATAAATATTGAACTAACTTTGAAGGACTCTATAACATACACAAATGATACGTACTCTTTCAAAATTGAAACATATAACTTTTTTCGGTGGTGAAATTAAAGTAAAATTGATCGCACATAGTTATGGCAATCGTAGATAAATATTTTATTTCAGACACACCGGAATTTCTCAAATCATAAGCAAATATTTGATTAGATACATGTGCATTAATGGATTTTATACTTTAGTTTGATTTCAAAATTATTCTACATATTAACATGAAACAAATGTGATATTGAAATGAATTAAGTGAATATGAAATTGTTTACTATTCCATCGCATTAAATCAAGGATATTTTGAGCAAGTGGTTTCGCAATAGAATTCTCCAAAAAAAGGAAGTCTCGTATCATTATAGATGAATTAATATTCCCAAGCTTCAAGAAGGCAAAACAAAAGAACTTCCGTCGATTTTTTTCTGGCGACGGGCATTTCTTGGATTCGGGCGTTCCTCCTCGAGACCGGCCTGGCAAAATGATGCAGTGGTGTCGTAATTAGGAGAAGAAGATGCGTCTGGGTGAAATGCTGTGGATAAATATTTGGTGTCCCAGAAGTCACAAACCATGCTACAGGCCCACTTAATCTGAAGGTTTTATAGGAAGAAAAATTTATTTTAAGAGCCCGCAATTCCGGCCGCCTAATTTATGGACCTCCAAGCACTTGCCCAGAAGGGGTCTCGGCGATAAACACACTGCCCCGAAACAAAACTTACGCTCCTGCGTCGGCGCTTCTTTTCCTTTCAACTTTCCCTCCGTCCACCCTGTCCCTTTTCCCTCCATATTCCCTCTCTCCCCGAGCCGCATAACCCATGGACTCTCTTCCAGACATCTACCACCCCCATCCTTCCTCTCCCTCGTTTTTTTTAGTTTCATACCTACTCCACGTTAATCACGGTAGACTTCATCCATTCCATGAATAATAAAACGGATATTTTTTTTAACGTGTCCTTATCAAATGCAAAATTTAATGGGAGAATACACCCAAGGAGTTGATGACTTTAAGTAGGAGAGTGGTACACAGAGTAAAAATATTTAGGTACCGGTACCTAGACGGTATCACTTACCTAAGACTAGAATAATAGTTACTTTACTGTAACCAGGTAATGGTTCCACTCCCTGCTATATAATGACAATATTGAAGTTTCCGGTGTCCTAATTATCTCGGTACCAGTAGGTACATATGGTAAGAATCTTAGGTCCTGTTTCAACCCCTGATTTTAAGAAATATTTCACTTCCGACTAATTTATAATTGGAAAACGTCACGAATCTCTTCAGACCTCAAAATATTTAATTACCTACTTAAGAAAAAGATTCGAACCTGAGGTTAATTACTTCAAATTTCTGCCTTCTGTTACTTGAGGGTAAATACTAATCTTCCAAATAATGATTTCAGGGGCCGTAGCAAACGGAAATATCATCACTCTCTCTGCAAGGGAACAGTGAGAGGTTGATGAAGTCACACGCGAGTCTAGGAGATTCGATTTGGTTGGCGTCAGAAACACGGATGGAATCTCGAACACGGAGAGTTATTAAGAACGGAATCCGAGGAGACGGGAGTTTGCGCTCCCGATTACAGTTCCTCCAGTGCTTTCGACCAAATTCGTCAATCGCAACGACGGTGGAAGAGCTTGGAGATTTATAAATTTGAAACGAAAGGAAATATAATGACTTAACACGGATGAGCACGGTGTAAAATTTTGAATGGTTTAAAAAAATATAATGAGAAGATTAATTGTTATAATTCTTGCAAAGTTCATCGCAGTGAAAAAAATAAAACGGACTCGATTCAAGCCATGGCGGAGCCGTTCGATGAGAAAGCATCAATCCTTCAAGACAAAGCACTTGACAAACGGAAACGGACCGGGAACCGAAACTTTTCGCATCGGCCTCGCATCACTTTGAAAGAACGCAATCCTCTGCGCTTTGCACGGGGATTCTTTGGAACCGTGGCGAGCAAACCTCTCGACTCTCGAAACTCATGCGGAGCCGGGATGGTTGCATGCGTTTTTCTTTCGTCGACGTTTTTACACGTTCGATCCACGGTGGCCAGCTCAAAACGAACGTCCTGCCCCCCCCCCACCCC